>VMBQ01014724.1:0-14729 GCA_007657795.1 Dreissena rostriformis | reverse complement strand
TATAGTTTATTATCGCTGATTATGTTGAAATAAGAAGGAGGTAAGCTTTTGATGTTCGTATATATTTAAAGCCGCATTAACACTCAACACTTAACATCAACGAATATTTCGTAAAATATTTCGTAAAATAAAGTTAACCCATAAAAAAAATCAGCGTTCCTTATATCAATAGCCAACATTTCAACGCCAGTTGTGGCCTGGTAACATAGATTAATATAATACAAAATGGTATTTTTTTGTGGCACAATATATTTCATTTTAAATTCCCGCAACGATATCTATTTATATGACACACGCACATGGTACATCCACATGTGTTGAATATATTGTCCCACAGAAAAAGAGCATTTTGTATCTAGTTAAATTTATTTTACCAGATCACATCTAGCGTTGAAATGTTGGCTATTCCTATAAGGAACACTTATATTATATATGTTAACTTTATTTTACGAAATATTTTATGAAATATTCGTTGATTTTGAGTGTTAATTGGGCTTTACATTTAAATTAACTGAAAGATATATATTTGGTCGATTCAAAAGCTCTCACAGCAACCTATGGATTAATTATTTTATTTCTAGTTGCTGATCGACAATATTAAACATATAAACACGTTGACTTAAAAACACAGTCACAAACGTTCTACAATAATACACAAAGCACAAAAACATTATAAAGATATGTTATCTTTTTTTCAAACTTTCAATTTCTTGTCAATACACGGCACATATGAAAACATATTATTTTTCAGGTGCTGGTCAGTCTCTTACATGTGGTCAGTCTGGTGTTCCAATACTGGGTCAGCCCTTCGAGTTATACTGTACACTGACAGGACAGGCGGCATTTTACCGTGATGTTATATTAAAGAAAACTGCAGTTAACTTTCTGCAGATTCCTTTTATTGATGCTAATTATAATGCAACATTTTATGATCCTGCTGTGAGGAGTCGTCTCAGTGCCATGATTACAGTAGCATCAGCAAGCAGCAGGACTGTGACAGTGAAGTTCAGCACCCTGGAGTGCATTGACAATGGTGTTTATACCTGGGAGATTGCAGTATTCACTAATGAACCTTTTCAAATTACAACTAAACAGACAATAACTGCAAAAGGTAATATTAAAATAACATTTATTTTAGTGATACTTGCCAGTAAGTCTTCATTTCCACTAAAACATGGTTCTATTTTGACTGAACGATTGTTAATCGATGTTCGGCTTTAGGTCACACTATGTAGTATGTTCAACACTACAGTATATAGAGCATGATAAAGTTACATGTGTTAAAAAGGGAATGTATTAACTCTAGCTAACAAACATGTATTTTAATTGTTCATTTTATCTTATGCTTCAAATATTGCTTTGTATCTTACCTGAGCATAATGTGATCATGGTGAGCTTTTGTGACTGCCTATTGTCCTTCGTTCGCCATGCGTCTTCTGTCGTAAAGATTTAATTTGTGAACACTCTGGAGTAGTTTAGGGTTATACTACTAACCCATCCTGGCGGCATCTGCATGATTCTGTTGTAAAAGTGTAAATATCTGTTGGGAGGCATTTTGTGGGATTACTGTCCAAGGCCCACAATTAAGCAGAATAATGTCCTTTGGTACGCCCATTTGAAAAACAGCCATGAATTGGGAACACTTTAGTTGGCGGGTGGGAAAACTTGTCCGGAATATTTGTTGTCAAGTAGGTGTGGATTTACAAATAACTTGATGAACATGATGAGGCAGATGAAGGTAGACATGAGCCAGGCTTCTAGGTCCAAGGTCAAGATCATAATTAAAGGTTTACGGTCAAATTTAGAAAATCGTGTCTAAGATATGGTGGTTCAAGGTCAAGGTCACAATTGAAGGTCAATAGTTTTGAGCCAAACGTGCCAAAGTCTGTAACATTTTCATGTTTGCACAATATATCCTATACCTTTTAACGGATATTTATTAAACTTTCCCCCAATGTTATTGTGATTGAGACCATGTGCTGAAGTCACGAGTCTGTCAGCTGGATAAGTATGTCAGCTGGATCAAGTTCAAGGTCATATTGGAAAGTCAAAAGTTTGACCATTTATTGTATAGTCTTCTTTAAATGTCCTAAACCCTTTGAAGATTTGTCATGAAACTTGGCTATACTGTTGAGGTCATAATAAAGACCATTTGCAGAAGGCTTGAGTCATTAATGCTGGCCGAGATCAATGTCATTTGATTGATCTATTTTTGTGTCCGCCCATATAGGGATGGGAACAAATACTGGAAATGATATTCGAATATTCGTTTGTCATTATTCGAATATATTCGAATATTCGATTTTTAAACCTTATGTTGAAATGTCCAAACTTATGACCGCCCGGAGCAAATTACTTTTCTGATTGCCACTATAAATCGTTTTTTATGTGCAGCTTTGAAAAACTGGATAGAGTAATATTTATTTGTTTAAAGATCATTGATTATTATGCTCTTCATTTTAAATAAATACTGTTTAGTTTCATAAGATGTAGGACATTTCAGGAAAACACATTACCATAATTCTAATTTACTTCAATACTTCTAATTGATTTGGATTACTTTCCATCGATAATATTTATGTTTTTGGTTTCGCTATTTTTTTCTGGAATAAAGAACCACGACGATTTAATTGGTTAAAATTTGTGAAACTTAATTCTAATTATGTAATTATTGATTTGATATATGGTAAACGGAATTAAAATATACATGCAAGATCTCGACGGGACCGCGATTTGGGTGATTGTCGCGGCGTCCCGATATGAGACAATTTGTGCCGATATTCGTTAAAACGTTTTATAAGTTCACAATACAATTCGCTATTCAAACTCTGTCTGGCTAACAGTTACCATCGCTATCCCTTTATTGCCCCCTATTGACATTTCACTTCTACTACTCGAGTGCAACATTATTTTATGCGTAGACAGCTCTGTTAGACTGCATTTAAGATTTAAGGTGAACCAATCGCGAGAAACAATCAGAATTTCCAAAACTTAAACAATGTTCTGTTTTCTGTACTCTTCATTATATATNAAACTTCAGTTAATTTGATGTTCAATGCAAGTGATTTCGTTCCAAAGAATAATTTTATGTGTATTTAACTCATTTCATCTTTCAAATATAGAATCTATCTTGAAAAACGCAGTGTTGCAAAACGCACACTTTCATTGCTTAAAACTTTAAACATCCGGGACTCGATAATTAATTTCGTGAAATTATGTAAAAAAAGCATGTTTAAGTTTCGTTTTATTGCTTCAAAACGTGCACTGCAATTGCATGAACCTGTATTTATCCGGGATTCGATAATAAATCTTGTTACAACATATATTAAACATTATGTGTACGTTTCGTTTTATTGCTACGTTGCACCATACTTCGGTCCATGTTAATTACCGTGTTGCTAATGTAAATTTACCAAAATAGTTATATCATCACGATCAATTCATGAGTTTTGCGTTTTAATGCGTAAACATCATTACCAGACAGATCCTTTTAAAGCCCCATTAATATTCAAAATCAACGAATATTTCGTAAATTATTTCGTAAAATAAAGTTTACCCATAAAAAAAATCAGTGTTCCTTATATAATAGCCAAACTTTCAACGCTAGATGTTACCAGACCACATCTAGCGTTCAAATTTTGGCTATTGCTTTAAGGAACACTGATTTTGTATGGGTTAACTTTATGTTACGAAATATTTTACGAAATATTCGTTGATTTTGAGTGTTAATGGGGCTTTCAATAATGTCTTGTGCCAAGTTTCTGACTACAACGAGCATGGTGTCCATTACTTGTTAGGTAACGAGTGGCCGCTTTGATTTGCTTTGATTTTATGGAGTTTTTCTTTCATTAAGTTCTTAAATACGTCGACCTCTCGGTCACTAAAGGTTTTAGCCCGTTTTTCGCTTATTTCTTTTGTGACAGAGTCAGAGGCTATATTTGACAATGTACGTCTGACAAATTGCGCGAAAACAACGTCATTTTCAGGGTTGTATTGTTGGTAATTGTAAAGTGGTAAGTTAACAAATTTCAATGGTTAGGTTACAACGAAGTAACCATCGTTTATACAAATACAAATATATGGCGGTAACATAACCATGTAAATAACTGCGGTAATCAAGTTACTACAGTCATTATTAACCACTGTTTATAAAATTGACCGCTGAGGTTAAAAAACCTGTCAAAACACAGATTTGTAAATGTTTATCAATACATGTTAATGTTTCACATAAATTGACTTTCATTTTTGACTGATTTTCAGAAAATAGTTTGTACATATTGCATAACTCTGAATTGAGAGTAAATTGACGATTTTTCCCTCCCCTTATACCCTCCCGTTTGCCGATTATCATCTCGTTCATTGATGGCAGCTGTTATCAGAGCAATGACTTATAATGGAAATCAAAACTGCGACTTTGTACATGTACTTATAACATTTTTGGAAGTATCTTTGAATAAAAATAGAATATTCGAATATAATTTTGCATTGTAATATTCGGCCGATTTTCGAATATTTGAATATTCGGATATTCGGTCCCATCCCTACTTTTTTACCCTTAAAAAGATTCTCCTTAAGCATGGGTTGTATATCAAGATCATTGAGACTATGTGTAGAATTCATGAGTCAGTAACTTG
Organism: Dreissena rostriformis; assembly: GCA_007657795.1. Taxonomy (NCBI): domain Eukaryota; kingdom Metazoa; phylum Mollusca; class Bivalvia; order Myida; family Dreissenidae; genus Dreissena; species Dreissena rostriformis. The sequence goes on along the minus strand of VMBQ01014724.1, from coordinate 10,095 downwards.
GGATTATGACGCATCATTTACTATACAGATTTGATATATTTTATAAACCACTTCATATTTATTGGAGATTATGGCCTCTTTTCATGTAAAGGCCTGACATATTTTAATTATTTTAGGTACATATGTTTACGATATTACGATAGCGGTTCAATTCCGGTTACATACCACTAAATGTTGCCAGAGTTGTGATCCTTATTGAATTTAATGTTAACCAAAATCTTTTCCTACATGATAATTTGGATTGATTAACACGTACATATATTTTATATTTATATGAAGATGAAGATTGGTAAAAACTTACAAATATTGACTGAGAGATTTGGAGGTTATTCTCTTTCGGTACATTTCTTTTAAGCGGAATGAATTGTTCTGTGATAGTGCCATGTAGTGCTATCATGTTGTCTCTCTTAAAATTGTGGCAATTCTAGTAAAATTGAAAGCCCTGACTTCTTTGTTTAGAACATAATCTTATTTTACATGTGTGCCTCAATTTAATATGGAATTTAATTTCAGTTATTCCACAGTTTGGCAGTAACTATGGATACAACATCACATATTCACCTGCGACGAAACTAGTTGAAGGGGATACAGTTACATTCACTTGTCAAGGTGATGTGGGGAATACCCCGATAGGCAACCTGTTGTGGTTTTACTACCTTAATGGAAGCACAACAGCAGTTGATGTTTCTGGGAGGTCTACTGCTCAATCTCCACTGGATTCTAGAGTTGCTGGGAGAACATGTTCCAAAACACGAGTGTCCACTGTGACCTTGACACTGACTAAAGAAATGCACTGGTTTGTAGTGAGATGTACAGTGAACCAGGATCAGCCATTCAATGAACTCGGTCAAGGTTACCAAATGACGCAACCGATTGATGTTATGTGTAAGGTTCTTATTATTTATCATTTTCACTTTTTAGCTTTCCATGTTAGGACTTTGTTCAACATTTACTACCAACACATAAACATGGTCTACAAAACTAAACTAAAATGTGGGTACAAATTAAATCAAGTAAACGTTTTAATTTAATATGATATTAATTATCTTAATAATAATAATAATCAGATAAATACTCAAATACTTTTTACCATAAATATTCACAACACAAATTGTATGCTGACGAATTTGCATTATTGCTTAAACATGTGGCATTATTGCTTTTAATTATTAGGCTGAAAAATACATTATCTTATCTCAAAGTTGATATTCGTTACATATTATACCATTCCTGATCGAACAACCGAAGATAACACAAATAATTAAACAAGGAAACGCCGTAAATATGTGCATTATTAATGTCCCCGTCATAATAAACACTTGTAAAACAACCGTGTTTGAAGTTCTCAATTGTTTTAGTTTATACGCGTATTAAATTTCTCACTAGAGTGGTTAATGTTATGTATGTTTTTTTGTCTAACACTTGACTGCAAGATTGTACATCCCCTCATTTGTCTCTGAGTTCTGGCGAAACAAAATTTTGTATAAGCGCATTCTACATGATAGCCTTGTACAGGCGGTGTGTTGCGTGTAAACCTATGTCAAAAGTTAAAAGATCGAGTTTGCACAGGTCCATGGTCAGATATGGACATACTTCTTCTTTTTGTGATTATAAATATGTCTTTGACACAGATAGTCATATCTGTATGTATACCTAATTAAATGTATGGCAAGATAGCTTATTTCGTCATTTTAATATTTTAATGCCCCTAAACGTTTTAAATGGGTCTTATTTTAACCCTTATGGTTATTTGCATTTTGACATTATTACGGAAATACATAAATACTATGAATGTAACTCCAATTTTATAAAACTGACATCAGACGCATATTGCGCAGAAGTAAACGCTACTATTGGCCACAATATCAATGGAGCAAGCTCTAAAATAGTTCATGAACTTATGTGTATACTGTTAGAGCACTGGTATACTATGGTAATAACATTTGCAGACAAACCAACGATCAGCAGCCTAAGAAAGGTTCCAGATGCCGTTCAGTACACAGATGGAGATGCGTTACTGATCCTTACCTGCACGGCCACATCCAATCCACCACCAGAATACTACTGGACATACGAGTCAGTCTACACAAGTAGGACGCATATCGGCACAGGGAATCAGCTGGTGCTCCGTAACCTGACCTTGAAAACCACAGGTGTCTACACGTGTGTGGCGTACAATCTTATCAAGGGAGTTAACCAGACGACTAATGCAAGCACCCACATAACTGTAGGTCAGTACATTTTACATTTTAAGTTTTTGCATGCAGAGCAACATATAGTACTGAACATACGAGTCCGACCAAACAGCCAGACACAAATCGCTGTAGGATTAGTATTCAAACACGTGACATTGAACAACAATGTGGCGCGTACGATCTGTTCAAGTGAGTAACCAGATACGGTATGCTAATGTGCAGATAACAATAATTAAGTGCTTTATATACAGCATTTATATCGCGCATATCTCGTTAGCTTGAGTGCATAGGTGACCCGTTTTCGTCTGTTCATAGGTGAAAGAACAACTACTACAGAAAGGCCGATACCAACCACTCAAGTGTGTAAGTAAAAGTGAATCCATGTTCCTTTAGCATACTTAATATTGCCCGCAAATTAATATGGTTAAATCTATAATGTACTGCATACTGCTAATAAAAGTTGTCGTGTTCAGTTATGTCCTTGGTATTTCTATTTAATGCAATACCAACCGTACATAATGTACAAATGTATACGATTCTTTCACTTCCTACAGCTTAAAAAAAAAGTAAACCCACAGTCACAGCCCATTAGCAGTATATACATTAGACAGAAACCTACACATTGTCATTTCAGATAAGCCACATATTATTTCCCTAACGCGAGATCCCGAATATGAAGTGTACGTTGAAGGTCTAGAAATATTGACCTTGACCTGCGTCGCAAGTGGAAATCCGTTTCCATCGTTCATGTGGATCTTCCAGTCGGGATACGATGACAAGGAACAAGTGGGTCATGGATACGAACTGATACTACGACGTCTTACGACCAAACACACTGGGATCTACACCTGTAGGGCGTACAACACAATAAACGGCAACAATCAGTCAACCTATTCGAGCGTTCTTGTTCACGTTGGTAATTGATTTGTTTTAGTGTTTAAGTTTTGTAATTCATGTTTTAATACACACGTTGTATATGTCTTTTTTTTATTTCTATCGTGTACAAATCCTTTAGAAATCAATACGTTAGTTTAAAAAATGTTCGCATTAGTTATATATAAATTAAAGTATGTATTGTGTATTTGCTTTAGAAAAGACAACACAAACAACGCCCCAAACAAAAAGTAATGGTAAGCATCATTTTTGGTTTCATATGTAATATAATAGAACTCATCTTCCACATGATAGACGTTATCCAATTGGTCCGAGTGGCCACACAAGACCGGGGTGTATTTTCAATACCCATCGGCTGAATGTTTAATACACCATACAAGTGAAGCATATACATTGTATGGCTTTTATTTATGTTTAATAATAGATAAGGCTAAACTAATTTTTATAATCTAAATAAGGTAAAAGATCAGTAAACAAATATCAGCTATAAAATAAAGTCATGTCACATGTGTTTACTTGTAATGCTTTGTGTCGCTTATAAAACTGGAATTATTGACTAATGATACAACTTTCTACTGTGCTCTAGTTATATCTTTATTAATACAATTTAATCCATTTGATCCGATGCATTCATTTTACACTTACATATTTTTTAGCATTTAAATATTATTTCCACCGGATATTATGAATCAAGATGATCTGCCGTTAGGCCTATTTCTTGGTAGACGCTTTGCTAAAAACAGTTTTAATTGGTATTAATCGGTCAAGCCTAAATAAAACATCAATCAAATATTCTATTAACGTGTAAATGGGATAAATGGAATACATGGACATCTCAAAAAGTTATTTTTGTCAGTTATCAGAACTATTTATTACTAAAAGACAAGTAAAGATGTAATATTATATACCCCCGCAGAGCGTTCCTACCAGGCTGTCGTTTTATAAACATTCGCCATGTGTGCACGCCTTTACACGACCAGTTACTATCAGAGTAAAACAAACGTTTTCATTGTGACTGTTACTTATTTTGTACGACTTTCTGTAGATGCCAGTGTGATTGGTGCGACGTTTGGGGTTACGCTAGCTGCTTCGGTTATAATTCTTGCGATAGTGTTTGTTTTCATCGGCAGGAGATATAGGTGTGTCAAAAGAATAGGTACGTTTTGTTACCTGTCCTGGACAAAGATAAAAAAAAAATATATCAATTATGTTCGTAACACAAGTTCCTCTCAGTTGCATATATTGGATGGACCCTTTGAGTAGTTTTACAATACAGTCATTATTATTAATGTGGTTCCATTAATGTATTTCTTTTTTATGATAATATAAATATAAATTACAATCGAACTAACAAACTAAAATACGATTTAAGTAGTGTTATTACATATTAATATATTTTCATCATTCAGAGAGTGACAATGAGCGGAATGCCAGAGGCGCGCCTTCAACCGTTGGTAATTACTGAATCATCATATAATATGTGTGTCTTTTGTAGACATTCTGCTCAAGTCAAGCTGAAAATGTTATATATTGTGAAATGCATTCTCATTTTAAAGATAACTAACTGATTGGTTTGATAATTAGTGCCTCTTGCAATAAAAACGTTTTGAAAATTATAGTGATAGTGGAAAATATAATAACGTATTTTAAAATAATAAGTCGATTTGCCTAAGTGTAATACATGTACTATGTAATATTTAAATGCCATCTCACGTTAAATTTCACATTTTTTTCTGCTTTCAGAGTGTGATGAATACCAAACTACGCCTTACTACAAGTACTGTATAAGTGGTAAAGTTAGCGAAGTGGAAATATTTGCGAATTTCGCGAACGCAATAAATTCGCTAAATTTTCTGCCATCCAAAATTGCGCCGCCATTGAGGTAGAAATTTACGGTGACACCGGGTAAAGATAATTACTGTATTCCATTGTGTTAGAAATTTAATCTTGACACCGGTTAATGATAAAAAAAAATATACTTTGTGATCGATTAAAAATTATTGCGATTATAAGTGTTCGGAGAAATATATATAAACAAGTTTAAAACATAGTATATGTATTATTATGTTTTACTAACTATCAAGCCTCGGTAGGAAAACATGTTATCACAGCTTATCGCTTGATAACAATAGGATTATTGTTATCGGAGAACAGGCCTTGCTAATAGGTACATGTATTTCCCATTATACCGATCGCAACACTCATTACCATGGAGGTGTTAACAACAACACCTGTATCTCGCAATATCCCTATACATTCTTGTAATGCAAGTGAACAACTAACAGCAAACAGCAAATTTTGACAAAGAAAAACGCAGAACAAACAATGCTTCATTTTATTTCACAAGATTAGTTTGATCACAAATCAGTTTAACAGTAAACATAGAACAAGATCAATTTATACTTAAACATAAACAAATATTTCACAACACTAACAATGTTAAAATGTTGTCAGTTATAATCCGTCAATCGCTTTAAATCGTTTAAACTAACGGTAAGTATCTGACAACCAATCATAATCGGATTGTATGTTACCAGCAATAAATTGCAATTTTTACAACTTGAAATATTTTTATTTTCTTTTGATACGGGCGATTCGCTAACATTTCCGCACGCGAAATGCCTGTTATTTTGAATTCGCTAACTTTTCGACACGCGGAATTATTCACTTATACAGTAATTGTTTGTCTGGCAATATATTTGAATTAGTAATTAACTAAAATTTGATTTTACTCTTATCCACATACATTTATAAAAATAATTGAAACATTTACAATATAATATGCAAGTCGCCATTTTGTTTTAAAATAGTAAGGTACAATATATCAATCAATTAAGATAAGAAAAGCATGAAAGGCGCTCAATATAATCAGCTGATATGCAATACTAATTATCATTTGTAGTATGACAATTATCATTACGAATAGTACTTGTGATAAAACTCACTGTTAAGTACTTCTCGATTACACAAACATGAATACATTGTTCTTTATCAAGATGTTAAAAATACTGCTATCATAATTATTAAATGTTATTTATAATTCTATGTCTTCGAATCATAAGAGTATGACGTGCTTGTTTGTGTTTACACTGTGACTTTTCAATTACTCAAATTGTAGTTTGAATTAGTTTTTTTATATGTTGATTTGGCTCTTATTGGTTTTAAAATATCATCTATATTTTCATTTTTCACAAAAAGACAGCGTATCGCAGCTTCTGATTTCATCATAACATAATGCTATTCTTCTTAAATTGTCTTACCTCGCGATATGAAGTTATTAAAGTACATTGTATTTAAAATAAAGTACTTTTCTGAAATAACTCGGAGTTTCTTTAGTGTTGACGACATATCTGTATGTAAACGTAATTTAATGTATGTCCAAGCATTATATATGCTTGTCATTTTATATACAAAAGTAACGATGAGTACGCCAAGGTTAGACTGATATATGTTTTGTTGTTTACTTGTTGTAGCATGCCAAAGATGTACGAGACTCTCGAAAGGACGCCAGATGCAAATGAACCGTACACTCAACTGGAGTCCCCCAGGGGTCACTTGTGATGAATTTACCGTGAATTAAGAGTGAATTAGAGTTCAGACTATTACAATATTGTAAACAAAGGATACTGGATATTTATACACAAACATGGCATAGCGAAGTGACACATTCCACACGTCTTTCGTCGTATTGCCTATTTTAACACCATTTTACGCTTGAATCATATTTATATCAATTAAATAAAGCCAATTATAGGATCGCTCGAAGTATGTTCCGCTTATCATCACACAATCTTGAAATAGAAAGGGGCGGTATCATAATATCGAACGTGAAAATCGCAAGTGTAAATTTTGCAACATGAGCGCAATAGAAAATGAAAACTATTTCGTACTAGTATGTCCAATATATGCACACCTACGAATTGTTTTTTTAAGCCGCACTATTGCAGATGGACAACAATTAATACATTTGCAAGATTAATGTCCAGCGTAAGTAAAACTGAAAAGATAAGTGCTGCGAAATTTGTTTACGAAGCAAATAACTGGGGACGGCATCTCGATTCGTAATTTTTATATTAACCGATAATGAACGAGTTAACGTGATGTGAAGTATATATAGTTGTAATATTAATCATTGATTTTGCATTTGTTATGACGATACAACCCATAGATGATCGTATAAAAAGTTACGTCGTTACTATTTTCTGTATGTGTTACCTTTCTTATTTTAATCTGATGTTCGCAACAAATTAATGAAGCCAAATATAGGATTGCACTTAAGATAACTTATGAGGATTTAATTTCATAGATGTGTGTTCATCTTCAAATACTATTATTTGTTATATCCATATAAAGTTGCATATATGTACGCTGTATATACACATTCATGGATGCATGTAATGGTATAACTTAGCTATATTTAGTTTTATAACTAAAATTTGATACATATGCAAGTTAGGAATATGTCTAAGTTAACTTTGTCACGCATATTTACCCATATAATTAATACGAACTTGTATATACAATCTCAAATTAAGTTCCAAGTACATCATTTGTTTTAAATCATTTATTTTAAATATTCCACGTTAATAAGATCGTTTTGAAAGATCGGTATCAATATGTTCCTCACCCTACTGCAAAATTCTTCTGATCGTATGTCTTGTAAGTAAATAAGTAAATATTAGATGTGCAGTTGCAATATTAGATGCAATTATTTATTCCCTTCATAACTTCATAACTTAAACAGATCATAACACTACTGTCCAACTTTTATCCTCTACCATTACTTATAAATTGTATAATGCATATATAATGTAGACTATGAGCTTGTATAAGCTTTACTGCTGAATAAATGTTGTTGTTGCTGTTGTTGTTAATCTGAAGAGATTACTGTTCCAGCGAGCACACACACTATTGTTACTTACTGGACATCAACATATGGGTCGGGTGGGGTTTCTTTCGGGTACTCCGGTTTATTTTTACAAACGTCACAAGGCCACACCAAAATGTTTTATCTTTCAGTAAATAATAAATAGATTGGAATAGAAGCTATAATTAAAAATTCGTCCCAATTTTCGGGAGTCTAGTAAGTTTATTGGTGCAATTAACATTATCTATCCAATACTTGTATAACTCAATTTCCAATATTTAGGTAGTGTTTTATCACAATTGAATGTCTTCGTTATGGATATTTTAACTGACATTAACGGTACTGTACACAACTTTTGTACTTATTTAAATTCCTGGCCCCTGAAGTATTTAGCTTTGATCTGCTGACCGGAAAATTGACAGGCTTCTTCCTTTCCTCCCTAGTTACCATCATACATCAATTTGCAATTTTGGTAGGTGAACGCGTTCTCTAGATATTGCGCAAGAACGAAAGGTCTACGGACCGACCGATCTAACGTCCGACGGACATGTGCAGAGCCATATACCCCGCTTCTTCGAAGCTTACCATAATGATACAAAATCTTATCAAGTAGCGGCTTTGTACGTTTCTAATGTGTCCGTATTATTATTGTTACAATCTTACCAGTTTAATGGTTCTTGTCACTCTTTTTCAACGAATTTTATTGTTGTTTAATATATGTACAGTTTCAGTTTCAGGTTATTAGCAATCGGCAAAATATTTGCCTTTGGCCATTTACAAATACATAAACACTTATGGCAAAGACAATCATATACATATTTAAAAATACAATTTCTATTTAACTAATTTCGTAGATATATAAAAAAGAACACAACATAATATTACATTACGATCAGAGAACAGTTAGGTTGTCAAGAGCATTTTGTCTTAAACAGAGAGATTCTTTAATATATTTGGCAAGATTATACATTCATGTTTTACTTTGTTTGTTGACATTAATAAAATGAATTTTTGAACAGTAGGCCACGAACAATTTCCAATATATTTTGATCTTATACATCTATACTTTGAGCAACATAAAATGAAATGATATTCTGATTCTACAGCATTTTGATTACATAATTTGCACAATCTATTATCTCTTTGTATGTTATAATATCTTCCTAACTCTATCTCTATATTATGGGAACATAATCGTATACTTGTCAATAATTTTCTTAACGTGTCTTTAGTTATAACATCTAAATATTGTTCAAAACAAAATTCGGTTTTATATTTGCAATATTTATCAAGTTTTGACATTGCATTAATACTATCATGCCATTCCTGTACAAATTGATCTCTAATTCTTGATTTCAACCAACTATAATAGTAAACGTTATGATCGAAAAATAATCGGATATTTGCATAGCCTAGATGATCAACAATGAAATTTATTGTACTTACCCAACAAGGCATATTGACATTATTGCATATATAATTATAGATGTGATATATAGGTAGTTCGTATTTTTTTTTCATGTTCAACCAAAACAGCTCTTTCTTTACAAATAACTGATAGAGGCACTCGACCAAGTTCCCCATACACAGCATATGTAGGAGTTTGCTTCCTAACACCAAGTAAATACTTACAAAATCGTATATGCAATTTGTCTACCTCTTTATAATTATAAACACCCCATACTTCACAACCATATGTTAATATAGGCACAATCATAGAGTCAAACATAGATAACTTAGTACTAATATCAAGACTAACCTTATCAAAAACATTCAAAAAGTTATTATAATCTCTAAGGGCTTGTTCATTTAGTGCTCTAACTGCATTAAGCATATTACCAGTGTATGTAAATTTAATTCCAAGATAAACAAATTTATCAACAATTTCGATTTTTTCATTATCTATTTAAAGTCAGGATATACATTTTGCTTCTTTTTTTCAAAAACTCATATTTTGGTTTTACTAATATTAATTGTTAAACCCTACTAAAAACGTAATGATGTACATCATCTATTTGTGAATGTAGACTATTTGGATCTGTGGTAAACAATACAATATTGTCAGCAAATAGGATCATATACATAGACAATAGTTCAAAATCCTTTTTAGCTCATCTTTTTTGAAAAAAAAATATGAGC
>VMBQ01014723.1:0-10591 GCA_007657795.1 Dreissena rostriformis | reverse complement strand
TTAACCCTTTGAGCGCTGGAACCGGATTTTGAAGGCCTTTGCAAACAGTTTGGATCCAGATGAGACGCCACAGAACGTGGCGTCTCATCAGGATCCAAACTGTTTGCTATTCTGATAGTATTCTTTGAAAAAAAATCGAAGAAAATGCATATTTTAGAAATTCAGCAGACGACATTTTAGCAGAAGACATATTTCCCAGCATGCAAAGGGTTAAGCCAGTTTTTCCGATAGCGCGGCTCATTTATATAAACCATATCTGCAAATATGTAAATCACGATTTGTAATTAATACCTGTTAAAATAAAGGTTGTCTATATGTTTGAAAGTGCAGTAGCCACTTGTTTTGCATGCAATATCACTACATCTGTTAAGCGAAATTGCATTTTAATTGCGTACAATTTTGTGACAAATAACAATTAGCATGATTAGTATTATGGCCTTTTTTGGAATAAAATTGTGTCTATACCATTCCGTATTAAAAACCACCATATTGTACGTATCTGTTAGTCTGGTGTAAACAAATGCATTCTATTCAAATACAAGTTGCATGGATAGTTTTTTATTTTATGTACAAACAAGCATTAAAAGTTCATCACAAGTTATTATTTCATCAATTGGGGTGCAATTTCAGGATTTTTTTTTAAATCTGCAATTCTCTTAACTTTCAGCGATGGTGAAGCTGAGAAGATCCAACAGCTACAATGACCTTTCATTTGAGGACTACAAGTTTGCAGACGAGTCAAAACCCAAAGAGACAGTAGAGGAGCAAGAGAGAAAACAACATGAAAGTAATTGCAGGTAAGAAAATGAAGAAACCAGATATGCTAATAGTTTCCTCTGACACAATATTTTTTAGTATTTGACAGATTTGCTTTAATTCTTGAATAAAAGAACTGCACATGCTAATCTGGAACTACACTTTACGCACGTGCATTAAACCCCCTTTTCACAGAGCAAGGCTTATATCTTGCAGTATGTTGGACCCGTCCAAGTATGTACAGTACGACCACATGCTCAAGGTGTATGCGGACATTCTTGCCCGCTGGGGATTGCGCAATCAGGCCGCCCACATCAAGAAGCATATCACAGTGCGACCTCAGTCACATTCAGGAATAGGTATGATCCTGTGCAGTTGCAAAAACACAGTGTGCTCTGCTTTTCTGTATGTTTATGGTTGTATGTCCAATGATTTAAGGTGAATTGTTTACATAATTCCACCATGAGGCATTATGTACCAACGGATAACTATTCTACTCATTCTTGGATTGACAAGTGGGAACTGGTCAGTTTGCTTTACAAAAGACAAGAACTCCTTAAAAATAACAAAGACAAATTACCTTGACAATATGTGCTAATGCATCTTAAGATTATTATTCTGTTCTTGTCGGACAAAAATGGCATGCAAAAAAAAAAGGAGAAATTGTGTACTCGGGTAACATTTTGCATGAGTTAAAAACGTTTTTTCCATCGTTTGTCTGTCATTTGTTTTTCGTTGTGCCACGTGTGTTGTCCATCATCATCATTTGCCTTGTAGTACAGTCCCTGGGCACCTCCAGTGTGCAAAAAAGAGTGAAAGCTGATTTATATATCATTTTTTAAGTAAATGTCTGAAGTGTCAGAAAATTTTGGGTGGACGTGCCGCGTGATGGTACGTTTTTTGTAATCCAATATGGCGTCCAAGATGGCCGCCAAAAATGATTACAAATCCAATTATCTGTTTTTCAGTCTAAATTTTCTGAAATTGAAGTAGATTCTTATTTTTTCTTGAATAAACAATGGAAAACATGTTTGTTTCGCAAAATATGTCACTTTCTTCCATATTTTTTTACAAATATTACAAAAAAAATGACAAAAAAGTATCAAAAAAAGGCGAAAAACGGCATAAAAATTGAAAGTGAGTGCAAACTTTCATTTCTGTTGACTGTAATTTTGTAAATTATTTCAACTTTATAGTTGTATAGTGTACGGGCATCAATATTTTTTACATTGATGCTATTTTTATCTAAAACGGACACGGCGTTGTTGTTTTATTCCCATTACAAGGTGGGTGGGGTAAATCAGAATTCAACAAAAAATACACAACTGTAGTAGGGTAAATATATGAAAAAAATACCTTCAACCACCAAAAAGTTGCTACAAAAAGTATTTTAACTGATCCTGGTAGGATAGAAGGTCCTTAAAAACATATAAAATAATTACCACAATCGGACTTCCGAAAAGTTGTTTTTTACAAGATGGCCGTCAAGATATGTTTTTAAGGACCTTCTATCCTACCAGGATCAGTTAAATACTTTTTACAGTTGTGTATTTTTTGTTGAATTCTGATTTACCCCACCCACCTTGTAATAGGAATAAAACAACAACGCCGTGTCCGTTTTAGATAAAAATAGCATCAATGTAAAAAATATTGATGCCCGTACACTATACAACTATAAAGTTGAAATAATTTACAAAATTACAGTCAACAGAAATGAAAGTTTGCACTCACTTTCAATTTTTATGCCGTTTTTCGCCTTTTTTGATACTTTTTTGTCATTTTGTTTAATATTTGTAAAAAAATATGAGAGAAAGTGACATATTTTAAGAAAAAAATATGTTTTCCATTTTTTATTCAAGAAAAAATAAGAATCTACTTCAATTTCAGAAAATTCAGACTGAAAAACAGATAATTGGATTTTTAATCATTTTTGGCGGCCATATTGGACGCCATATTGGATTACAAAAAACGTACCATCACGCGGCACGTCCACCCAAACTTTTCTGACACTGCAGACATTTACCTAAAAAATGATATATAAATCAGCTTTCACTCTTTTTTGCACACTGGAGGTGCCCAGGGACTGTACTACTAGCCTAATTCAGCCATCTATATGCTTTAATATATAACATTTCTATGATATAGATCGATTTGCTGAATAAACGATTTGTTTTGTATTTGGAAATGCTAGATGGTATCAGGATCTGACACACAATAATGCTTTAATTTCAAATAACGATGTAGTCGCATAAATAAGATCGGCTGGAGAAGGGTACACAGCAATCTAGAGATAATCTTGTTATAAAAACATTTGCATCATGTTCTATTTCCATCATACGCTGACGAATAGATTTACATAAGGAAGAAATAAATCAGTGATACTGATGCATGCCCTAATTGTATGATAAAATGCTTGTGACATGTCCGGCTTAGTGTGGCCAATCTTGTTAATCGTTGTGAAAGCAGTATAAAATATCCATGATTTTACGCATGATTAATACTTATTGACAGAGCAATAAGATGTTACATACGTTAAATCCCTATTATCAGAGAGTGTCTACTTGACCGGCATTCGCTGTTGGTCTTGTAAATTCATGCTGAAATATTGACATCCTTAATCCTCTTTGTAGTCAGTAATGTGTTAAAGAAAGTTTAATCGGACTAAGTCTATGTCACTTATTTTTCTCACGGATAAACGTTATTCAACGGAAAGACATCCTTTGAAATTGCTTATAAAATGAGCCTCGCTCTGTGAAAAGGCGTTTAATGCTGAGCAGTCCGCAAATCAAGGGGAGACACATTCCGCCAAAACTGGATTTTAGCTTAGAAGAGACTTACTTTCAACAACAAAAATCATAAAAGCGAAAGGTGTTGTCCCTGACACCATGATACTCAGGTTGAACGACCTGTACTGTAAGAACAGTTCTTTGTACAAGTTAATAAACGACGTTCTCTAAAAACATATCCCATAGATTATAAGAAACAAACTAACGCTGCCTTACTTCTCAAATACAAGAGTGTATATGTCAGTCGTTTAATAATGTGTAAACTGTTCCTGACATTTCCAGAGACATACGAAACCGAGTGTCTAGATGAATTTATAAAAAAAAGCTGTTAACGAATGCCCTTCGAGACATAGCATATAGACATAATTTCAATAGGGATTACTTCATTTCTGATGAAGATACTCACGTATCAAAACAAATTGAAGTTCATGCTTAACGTATGTGTATAGCGAACTTCTCTTTTGAATCTACAACTCAGTTTTGATACAAAATGAGAAAGTTCAAAGAATAATTATCGGTCTAAACACAAATAATGTACATCAAGTGAAATCATCACAATGTTAAGTCGAAGTTTAAAATATAATCAATTAGGCAAAGAGAAGCCGATTCTGTGTAACTTTTTTTTATATAACAAACGAATACAAGAACACGTAAAAAGTAAACTGGTGTTCAACTTTAAAAAAGCTATGCTTGATTTGATTAATTTAATAAATAGCTGAGTATCTAGTGGTATAGTATCTTAGTAAACGCCAGTTCACTGTTTATTTTTTCTAAGTCGAAAGTAACATATCCAAAAATCCAAAAAAGTAAGACAACGTTAGTTAGTTTTTAAAACGCAATCACATCACTGCATGTTATGCTACAATCAAAATACATACTACAATCTACGTCATTTTACATTCCAAGATTGCCATTCATAGCACACAGCTCTGTTAATGATGGTTAAGGCCAAAAAATATAGGTCCGTTTCCGGTCGCCCGACCGTGTCTCCCGAATCGGCGCCGACCCTCAACTTTTTATTGGGGTCGCCAAAAAAAAAAAAAAATCAGTTCATTTTCGTTCATTTCGGTTCGTCGGTATCAACTCATCCGTCCGGGACCATTTTAAGGCATCTACTACTCGCGAAAAGCAAGTTTTCACGGTATGAAAAACGGACAATACAGGCGTGGTGCATAAAATATACATACCTGTCTACCAAGAACAGATACCAATTAATACATAGAGACCGACATTCTTTAAATCCACATTGTTTTGGGGACACTAATTGCGATAATTGACATCAATTACCAAAGTGTCTCGCCCGGTGTCGTATCATGTTTTGTATAAGCCGAAATGGATCTATTTGATTCACCTTAATCCTCCCTTTGAATTTGAGCACTTCGGCTTAAATCCAGTCTTGACCAGATTTTCCGGTACATCAGTACACAGTACATTATCTGTTTCAATAATAAACTACCTAAAAGAGCGTCACGTCAAAGATACAGCATTCTCTTCGCTACAAAGTTTTCCTTCGACAGTGTATACACCCACGCTAATTTTCGCGCGTTTTTTACCAGGAAAATACATGAGCAATAGATGTTGCTAGCGTAAGCGTCTGGTAAGCAATAAAATGGGAAAAATCATTACACGCACGCATTACATGCATTTGGCGCGACGCTTTAAATTGCCGCATAGTTTTCGCACGCTTTTTGTGGGGGCAAAGGAAATACACGTGGACTTTTTATTTAAAGCTAGAAAGTGTGTTTTGGATTGAAAAATTTGTATTCTCATTTGGGAATTCAACAAAACATTTATATTATATTTAAAATGGATTCAATATTAAATTTCACTATTAACTTTGTTAAAACGCTTTACGTGTCAAAACAATGTTTTGATAATGCTCGAAAAGCACAATTTCCAGAAGGCTTACACCTGGTTGCTATCATCAGTCTCGTAAGAAACTGGCCACAATTTTATCGTAGGGCCCGATTAATAGTGTGGTAGGTATAACAAAGCCATACAACTGCAATAAACCACTGAAATTATCGATTGATAGTGACACGGGGTGATTAACAGCTGTTCCATTTACTACGCCAGGGGGCGGAGTTTTGTCGATTCGGTCAGTTGATTTACTTCGGCGTGTATTCGGTAATAAACAGAAGCCACTTTGATAGCGCTGCGAATATGATAATTGCCAGATTTAAGGGCGAAGTGATTATCGCCGGTGCTTTTGATCGTACTCGAAAGAAAAAAAAAATCCCTACCTACCGACCCTGTTTTTTTCCCCAAGGAGACCGGAAACGGACCTATTTTTTTATTTGGCCTAAGTGATCCTGTAGTATGATGATAAGTTAAATTAAACTAACAGAATCCTCAATAATTCACGAAGAGCTCATAATGCCGCTTTATGTGTGTAAGAAAAAAAGATAATAGTGTTCACAATCGCATTTAATTTACAGACAGAAGTACAAACCTGTGCTTAAAAAACTTCAGCAATCTCCGTATTGTGTACTTTGAACCCTACTTTTACTCAAGACCCTTTACATTGATACTATGTTTATTACGTCATTAGTGTGAACAAATGGCTAGTATACGCTTGTCGGTCTATTGCTTTCCCTGATATTGGTTATAGAATGATATATTCTATTCTTCAACCAAGTGTTCACAATAAGTGAAACATTCAACAACCGGTCATCAGCTATTTTGATCCAATAATGTAACGTACACAATAATTGCAAAACGAACAACAACTCATACTCGTCTGGTAACATTAAAACGTTGTCAAAGCAAGTGTTTAATTAACCGAAATGAAGGCCAACTTAATAAAGTCAAGTACCCGTTGAAATTCACGGCCTCCCTACAAAGTTATTTCCTTTATTGACTTTTGTGACACTCTAGCTACAACGATTTGTCGGAACCAACCACTTCTTGTTCTAAGGTGATAATTATTAATAATGTTTATCAACACAAGAGAATGCCATAAAGAGGTATAGATATGACTGACCGACACTATCTGAACGTTTTCCGCTGTGTAGGATAACTGATAACAAGTTTTTATGGACGAAAGTACTCGATGATAATTGTTCGCACATTCTTCAAATTGTGTCTCGTTCTTAATATATCTCTTAGAACAACCATAAACGAAATGCCATTACAGGGAATTTGTTGGATGCAGAACGCTATAAGAATGTTAACCAATCGGCGGATTATATTAAAACAATCTGTATAATTTCAGAGAGCAATTAATGGCTTTTTATATTTTAAATGTTTATGTATTTTTAAATTCATTGTTTTATTATAAAGTATTCAAATCATCAAACCTTTAGTTGGTCGAATCTAAGTGGCTGATTATGAATAAAATATACGGGGTGAGGTAAAAAAAAAATACTTAGCCACATTCGAACCACACAGAAACACACTAAACTTCTGTTATTAGACTTACATGGAACTGTAAAATCCAGTTAAACCAGTTCAATATTACTATACAATCAAGAAATGAAAAAAAAAATCACGAACATGTTATTCTAGACCTTTCCTTAAAATAATAAGGAAACTCGACCACGGATGATTGGCAGAAGCAATCATCTAAAAGCATTATGTAGCGTTAAATTTAAAAAGAAGGATCATAGAAATACGTATATTCCACCGTAACAAATTAGTGAGATTACGACATTTGACCATGGATAAGTTTTGTGTTATATCGAAGGCAGATATTGGGTAGCAAAATAGTATATAGCTGAATGGAATGGCGTAAGATTTTTTTTATATTAATTTCCAGAAACAACGTCGAAGATTGAAATATTTCAAGTCTTGAATAACGCCATTCTTATTAAGCTTTGGGCGACCATAAACTGTCACCAATTATCGCTAATGATCAAGTACACTGATTCGCCGTGTTTGACGTTAATGACGTAGGGCTAATTTGCAACACTGTTTGGATCTCGTGTTTGGTGTAAGCAGTGTATTGAAATGTAAACAACATCTATCCCCACCTTTAAGAATATAAGCATACTTGTAATGATGTAATTCAAATTCACTCATGTCCAACATTACCACAAAAGCTAGATCGGCGTCTCAACCTTAACGAAGCCTCATCTGTACATTATTTAGGAATACCCGAGTAAAGAACACAATATAAATACTTATTGTGTGCTTAATACATCGAGAAGATAGCAAAATAAAATCGACACACACGTCCATGCGGCAAATGCCAATCGGTTCTTCATCCCTCACACCCACACGTTATTTCACTCCCAGTTTACTTACCTATCGAACATTCAAACACACCAACAATACTTTATTTGATATACGTCTACATATATGGATAAATTAAAACATAAGTGATTTCTAAATGAGCTGTTGTTTTTTTTAATTTTTGGTAATGTTTGTGTCAAACACAGACGATGTAGCAATTATCCTTGGCAAACAGCTGTTTTTTTTTATTTTTGGTAATTTTTGTGTCAAACACAGACGATGTAGCAATTATCCTTGGCAAACAAAATATTGAACTTTACACGTATTTATTAGAAAATGGAGTAAAGTGGAAACGTTATAAAATCATCGTAATCTAAGTATCAGTCGGACTGTTATTTGCCAGTAATAGCGGTAAAAATGTATTCCTTTATTGCAATTCTGCACTCAAATGACTTTTCATCAAGTAGCCTAGTTTCCAGAGTGCAGCCGTTAGTCAATTCCTATTCCACAGCGACATGACCAGGATTAGCATCTGCATATTTCTCACCATTCCTTGTTTACAATTACTGTTTATTGGCATTCACCTGGCAAAAATAGCGAGGGTTACTACCGGACATAATTGCAGCTAATTAATGATAATTGATAAGGAAATTTACTGTGGAGTGAGCCTGTCGGAGCTTTCCCAGGGAACGAGCGATATGGCCATTTAGATGAAGTGCAATTAACCGGACATACAGAGCATTACTTGCTCGTTTCCGAGGCAGTAAACGTAAAACGCGCTAAAATTGGCCATACGTTACTGCAAAATCAATGTTGTCAGGGGATTCTGATGAGGATGCTGTCTACAAAGCGTTTTCTAGTTTAAAGCCAACTAACAAGAAAATCATATGTATTAACTCAGAATTTTCCTTTCAATTTCAAAATTAAGTTTGTTCATTGCTTTATATAGTAAAACGAACTTAAGAATGTAGAATTTTCGATGCTTTAATTGTTCGACTTTAATTACAAATGGAAATATATATTTTTTTTTATAATTTGCGCGCAATCAGAGAGTTTGTTTTTGTAGGTGTTATTTAATACGAACGCACATGACATATATCATGACTGTTTAACGTTATGTGAGAACTACATCGTGGCAATTAAGTGTTTTATGAGAACACTCACGTGTTAATGCTAGTTAACACCAATGGGCAGACATTACATTACAAGAATACCGATATTGCGATAACTTTGTTGTAAGCACAATTGAAATTTTAATCAATAATAAAAAGTATCATGTAATCATGTACAACGTCATTTGACGTTTAAAAACATTTACTTTGTTATTTAAAATGTGCTGTCAAAAGACGCTAAAATGTAGTGTACATAATTTTTTCATTGTTTGATAAAGGCATATTGCCTAAACGTTAAATTGAAGGAGTACAATCATTGATTTAATATGATTCAATATCCCTTAGGATAATTCAACTGAGCTAATAAAAAGGAGTCGTTTAAATCCAGAACATGGTGGCTATGTAACAAGCAGGAAATAAAAGTTGCATTAAACGTGGATTTTCAATAAAGCGTCTATGGGTTAACGCCATTAAAGTCCGTCATTAAAATAGAAATTCTTGTGACCGGCTTATAATAAACACACGGGGCTTGGTTAACAATCTCATCAACGAAAACAGATGCACTTTATGAAGCACAT
This sequence comes from Dreissena rostriformis, assembly GCA_007657795.1. NCBI lineage: Eukaryota > Metazoa > Mollusca > Bivalvia > Myida > Dreissenidae > Dreissena > Dreissena rostriformis. The sequence goes on along the minus strand of VMBQ01014723.1, from coordinate 1,186 downwards.
TTTAAGAATTCTTGCGACCTTTTATCCTATGTGGTGATTGTAACGATCAAAGGTCACCTTTGTTAACCCGACTCATTGTAGCTAAAATACACCACAACAATTTGAATGTATGTTGGTCAGAACAATACCAAGAAAATGTAAAACGCATCTGGAAAAACAAAACATTTCATTGATTTTATAATCATCGCATGGTCAGCCGTAATCAATGTAGTTTTAATCGTGTAGCATGTTAATATATTGTAATAATNAGAAACTGAAAGAACAGACGCTTTACAAATACATGCACGTCATAAATATTTCGGTCAGACGCTTAATTTAATATGAAATTTAGTCCGCATAGCGTTTGAATAACTCAAACTGTTTTGCTCCTCCGTTTGTGTAACGACTCTCTTTTTGCGTCCACGATTGGCCATTTTAATTATTTCAGAAAATGAAAGTAAAAATCGGACGGGTCAATTATACCCCAAAGATTGATAACCGCTGGAAAGACTACCTTCTTTTCTTCACAGGACGGCATATAACTATCCGGTACATTTTTGCACGGAAAATAACCACTCTAAAAATACGCCTTGTGTTCGTAAGAATTGCGTTTCGTGACGCAAGGTTTTTTACGGGAATTAAGTTATTGAATTTGTATTTGCGTTTTTGTACGCTTTATTTTTAGAATTTAATTACGTTTTTGGTTATTTAAATTGCGTAATAACGCAAATACGCTTGTTATCTATAGCGCTGAGTCCAAGTGCCTAGTAAATGACTGCTCGGCATTAATGAATTTGATGTTGATATCAGGACGATTTGCTATCTATGGTTCCCACTACAGGGGGAAGTTGTTAAAAAAAAAAAAAAAAAAAAAAATATATATATAGACAAGGGACTCAACTAGCTCACGGATTTTTCAACCCGATCAACTACAACGCCCCGTAGCTCTGTCAATAATACACCGAAAAGCACCAACTAGGTCTCATTCGATGCCGGGGACATTTCTTTAATTGACCATAAACGTTGTACAGCGATTTTCCTTGTCCAATTAGGAAAAGTACCCGTACGGGTCCAATTGGGAAAAATCGAGTCGTGAAAACCTCAAAATTGGGATAAATCGAGTGGTGAAAACCTCAAATTGGGAAATCGGTTTATTTGATTGTTTGCTCCCAAATACTTAAAATTGAAAACTCAGTGTTTTCAAGCT
>VMBQ01014721.1:3634-14445 GCA_007657795.1 Dreissena rostriformis | reverse complement strand
GCCCGCATTTACGAGTGTCTCCAGAAATAGAACCGTGGACGTGGTATTTGGGTTTCAAGTTAACTAATTCTCAGCTGTGGAAGCTGTAGCTCGCAGCGTAACACAGTTGCAAACACTTTCAGAAGTGCTTTAAACTAATTTCAAAGTTTTATGGTTCGTTCTACACTGAGGATAACGACTCATGAGAAACTGAGAGATTTGCGATTTTTTCACAAAGAAACCTCACGTGAAAAGTTGTAAGAACGTAATTCTTGAAGAACTCAGGCGGCTGCTGGATTATGTTCAGTGCGATAAACTGCAGAGCAGTGGTGATAACGACTTTGACTTTCATTCAAAATATATTTCATTATTTCCGTCTTTCCTTGCATGCAAATTGCACAACAACAGGAACAAAATAAGGCAAGAAAGCTCTATAATGGGACTTTGATGTACAATGTATTTCTCTTTTGTTTCAATTTAATGAGCCTTCTGAAAATAATACATTTAATATCAGACTGAGTTTGAAAATCCCTTTAATCCCGATATTGAAGATGCTTACTTTTAACGCTTTACATACATATTACAATGCATGTACATTGTACTATATAGATGACCAATTGACTTCGACATGTTCAAGCCATTCATTTTGTAGCGCAGATCTATCTTACGAGATAGGTTTCCTATCCCAATTAATTGAAGCCATATTNTTAATGAAGCTGTACATAATGTCACGCCGTTTTCTGCTCAGATGTAACCATGCTTCACTAATATGTTGTTGAATGAATTTAAATTATACATTTATAACATTATTTAATGCGATTCTACTGATCATCGCTTTTATGAATCCATACTCGATTACGTACGCATTATTATGTTTCAACAATAGAAACAACGTTTCTTCGGGAACCTGTTTTTCCGGAAAATCCCTGCCTTTTTAAGTATACTCTGATCATTAAGTGTTATTCTCTGATTGTTTAGTGTTATACTCTGATTATTTAGTGTTATACTGTGAAACCAATATTATTCGACGGCAATTTATTTTAGTGGATATTCGTGGGTCAGCTAAACCACACATTCAAATGTTCAACGAACGCTTAATATGTCTTAAGTTTTTTGTAAGACATTTTAAAATCCAGCGAATATGGCCGATTTAACGTAACATCATTTCAACGAAATTAAATGAATCCAAATGATGTTGTACAACGGTTGGTGAGTATAATGTAAATCTCCAGCAAATAAATGCAAAAAAAATCGACCAATAACTTAATTTAATTGATTAAAGACCAACAAATTAATCGATCCTATCGTCGTAAAGTACACGGTTTAATTTATTAAACACGGTCTTTTAATATGTGTTTATTTTATATGCGATGTCATGTGGTTACATTACTGGCAAGATTCAAATTATATCCTATCAAGTACTAAGTGGCATGTTTCAATCGGCTCAAGAGCAATTAGTGTTCAATTTTGCAATTATATGAGACCTAATGAACGCTTATAGAACTGTTTGCCTAGAGAATAACGCACACTTATATACTCTTGATTATTTTAACGACACTGTTTCAAGAAGAAATAAGCAGGACGATGAACGCATGCTATTGAAGGATCAAAAAATAAATTGAAGGTTTTAAAGTCAAAGAGATGATTCTTTGTTGAGTCGTTGTTGTATTTTTATTTTCCGCGAACTTGCTGCCATCAAACATGGATGAAGCATTTAAGCATATGCCTTTAATGTAGATTTATTAAGTAAAACACAGTTTTGATATAAATACATTCGACGACGAAATACATGGATTTCCGTTAAACGTATCATTATAAATAATTGTTTGTTCAAATACCTAAGCAAGTTTCAATCACACATCATTTACGACCTGAAGATCCATAGCAATTGTTTGCCACACCAAAGAATACTGGCCCAGACAAAAAGGATAACCAGGCGGAAGAACATTAGGTGCGCTTATTACACGCCTTTGAAGGGCGATGATGCTTAGGTGAATTGGGCGAACATTCGCATCTGTTTTTATCAACTATAAAGAAGCGTTGGGTTAAATATCTAGCGAAAAATGTTAACACTACGCCACTGAACACGTTCCTATCAGCAGATGACTACACTTGGCGATATTTCACTAGTACATCTGAGTTGATGTATTTAGTTTAAGGTAAATACAAGACTAAAGTAAAGCTGACCACAGGGAGCAGTGAGGATTTGAATGTACAACCAAAATTAATATCAACAACCGTCGGTTAGAGTAATCACTTATAAAATAACAGTTTCACCACTCTGACGCCACTGCTGGGAAATCTCTAACGTATGTTATTACACGTACATGATATTATGACCATTTCATCCTTAGATGTATCAGTGAGAAATTGGAATGTACGACCACAATAAGTATGAACAGCCGTCGGGGAGAGTATACACTTACAAAATAACATAGTTTTACCACTCTGACGCCACTGCTGGGAAATCTCTAACGTATGTTATTACCGGTACGTTATATTATAACNATGTTTAGATATTGTACCACTATTCGTCATCATTGTTTATCAGGTTGATCTATAAACGTATGTATCATTTGAAATCATTAAATAACTTATTTTCCGACATTACGTATTGTACTGTCCGTATACAGCTCATATAAATGACAATATTCCCCAGTCATTCAAATATATTATATCCTGATAGGTATTCACAAATGTTTGTATTATGATATCCTAGACAAAAGGTCTCCAAATAGGCATACAATTATGAAAATTTTAACGACAATGGCTTTTTGGGAAAATATATAATAATATATTGCAAATATCAAACATCCAATCAAAGACGTTTGTATTTGCATATATATTGGATACTATCCCGACCGAGCTAAGCTGTATTTATTATATACGCTCGCTGACACATTGATTGAAATACATCACCCACAGAGGAAACAAAATGTCAACCAACATCCACAGATGGAAATGGGCGAATATGGGGTCCATACGGTAGCGTTATTTAACAGTTTATTGAGACTTTTAAAAGCCGCTAACATATTAGCCGCATATTTTAGATTAACTCATCTGTATATAAATTACTTATAAATTGTAAAATGCATATTTATTGTAGGCTATGACCTTGTATAAGCTTTACTGCGGAATAAATGTTGTTGTTGTTGTATATACATTCCACCAGTAATTAGTTTCATGTGATAAAAGAAATGCGTATCAACAATACAGCATCATATTGTGATAATCTTGGTCATCATTTATAATTGAAACAAAAAGGAAGCATGTCCGTAACTATAAAATACGGTCATGAATGTAATAAAACAATACATCAATTTGATCCAAAACGTCCGAAGAAGTTTTAGTGATTATAATGAATGGCTATAATGAAGATGCGAAAGCAATAATCTAGAGCATTATATTTATCGTTCCATAGATATTTACGATAGCGATTTGATTAACATTTCCAAGGGGCGGCACGTCTATGTTGTATTATGTTTAAGCGAGGTTTCAATGCGTATGTTGTAAATATGGCCGCTTTTGTCCACAGTTCTAACAACCGCTATACATGTTTTTACATTCAAGTAAGTGTTAAATTTGTTAGATCTAGATATATACGCATTTCGGCTATGACTATTTTGGTTCCGTTTAATGTTCAAAAGTTTTTTGCAAGGAAAGTTTGTCAGCATTAAGATGATATAAAATATAACACGGAAATATGTTTTTTTTGTGTGCAATAACAACAACATAAAACCATCTACATTTAACATCAAACACATGATCCTAATTTATGTCGTTCTTGCCTTTAACCCACTTCTTGATTGAGGTACCATTGTTCAACATAAAATTACTTTTTCTTTCCTAGAAAGATGATATTTGTTGTAGGCTTGCTGTGCTGTTACCTGGTTGAGTTCACGTTTTCCCAAACTTAGGAGGCGTAGTTTATTATAAGAATAATTTATGCGTATGCCATTTACTGTTCGTACGAAAAGCACGCACTAGTGTATTAACGTTTATATTATTGTAAATACGCGCATATGAAAACGCATACATTGGAATAGCGCAAGCTCTTCTCGAAGACTGGATATGGACAAAAGAATTGGGGGGCACAATTGCATGTGCAAACAGGATTAGTACGCACCATGATTTGCATGTATACCATGAAACGAAAACACTTAGTTGAAACAACGAAGGACCTTGTTTCGTGAATTCTAACCCCAGCTCTAACCCCAGCTCCACAATTTGTGTGGGGATCGGTCATTACAGTATTCTACTCAAATTCTGTCCTACCTAAATTAGGCAAGTTTTCAAATATTTTATGTGCAATAATACAAACAAGAACGCATTCGATTGGCTTCATGTGTCCTATAAAAGGGACTGTGAGTGTAGTTTAACTGACCACAAGTATATGACTAAAATAATTTTCATTATGACAAACAATTCATACAAAACACAAACCAAACCAATTTCCGTACTCATTCACATTTCAAGCAATCATATGTTTGCAAAACTCCTTAATATTATCGTCGAATATATTGCTGCCTCCAATATAAACCTGCAATCCAAAATTGGATTTTTAAATGTTGATGTTATATCTTTATTTTCATCAGTGTTTAATGTAGCGGAAATAAACGTCTCTGGAAATGGGATTTCCTTAAAGTCAAGTTCCTCCGCTATTGCTATTTCCTCTTTTACCGTTTCCTTAAAATAACAGACGCTAATTCTTGGCACCAACTGTTTAAATGATATTCTTAGCATCTGGATAGGCAGGGAGGCTAGAAGAGGTCCCAGCTTAAAGAAATGTTTAATGGGTTTTTCTTCTTCGTCGTGAGAAAAAGTTGTAAATGAACACATGTGTTGTAAAGCATTCTAACACGAAGAATATACACACAGGTGCTAAATGTACAAAAAACGACATATCTATTTTAAGAATTGCCAATTCACACCTGATAAGGTTTATGAACAAAGGTGCTTCATTAATGGCAAACGACATTGTGAACATGCTCCATTCACACATGTTTTGTAGGAATCGACAATGCACAGTATCAACTGTATGTCATGTTCTTATCAGGTCAATGGTCTACGTATGTGTTCTTCAGTTGAAACAAAACTGATTCGTTGATAAATATATAAATATGCCCTTTGTGTTATATATATTTTATTTACTCTTCATAACGGCTTCTGGTCAATGTGTACTTTACCTACAGTTCAGGTTTTTTTCCCCCTTTTTGGGAAGATAGCCCATGGCTTTGGATTTGGGAATTTTATCGGCATTTTCAAGAAATTGGGAAAATAAATTCAGTAGCCTTCTTTGGTAGCACTTTAGTACAACCATATATATTGATATAACTCTGTATAATAATTAAAATTAAAATCATATAAATCATTATTATGTACTTTGTTACATGTAATTGAAATAAAATTGTGATAAAATAATCATTAGACACTTCTAAAAAAAAAAAAAAAAAAAAAAAAAAAAAAAATATTTTATTTTTAAATTGGGATTTTTTTTTCCAAATTTTGGGAAAAAAGTATACCTTTTGCCATTGGGAACATATCCGTTATTCGGCTATAAAATCGGACCAAAAAAAACCCTGCAGTTCAACGTCGTTACGCTCAGTAATTAATTCCACAATTTTAAGAAGGATTATAGTGTTGGCTTGCGATGGTCGAGCCTTGGCACTTCAGAGTCTGAGCAGATGTTGTTCTTACGTGGAATGAACAGCACCACCCGGTCTATTTTTAGGTGAATACTTACAACTGCAGCATGTTGCAGGAAACACGCACTCCTTGTTTTAGTTTGATATGTTTACAGTCCACTTAAAATAACGTGGCAAAATTGGATTTGGTTTCTTACTCATAATATGCGCCAATATTCAGTGCATTATAATATACCTCTGCCGTCATTCACGTACATGCAATAGACTGTGTTGGCTTGAAGCGGTACATTATCATGTGCACCCAAAGATCAAAGAAAGCCATGATTTATTTCTAATTGGCATGAACATTTAGAAGCGTTATTTATATAAAAAAATGAATGTTTATAGGAACTTTTTTGTCTGATCAGTTATTTAAATATGTCATTGGTTATCCAGTACACCAATTTGATTAATTTTCCGATCATGTAAAGTTTATTGCGCGAGTATTCTTGACATTTTGTTCTGAGCACGTGACTAATTTTACGCGACTCAGAACACTTAAAAGTTAATGGAACTCGTTCAAACCATGTGTTGACATCGCAATAAACATCACGACCATTTAGCTCGAAATCCGTTAAAGTAGCAATGAATTCGATGCGGATTTCATGATACTTAATGGAATTCTCGAAATTATCCCTTAGCGTTCACGCTTTATTGAATTTTTCATAAGTTCCCACACGAACGTGTTTGATATGCTTTATTGTGTGCGATCTTTTGGTACTACGTTTATTTTGTCTTCATATGCTCTGTTCAGTGTGATTTTTGGGTTCCATGTTTATGTTCCCTTGATATGTTCTGTTGTTTGTAATCTTTGGGTTCCATGTATATGGTACCTTTAAAGGCTTTGTTTTGGGTCATCATTGGGTTCCACGCTTATGTTTCCTTCGTAGGCTTTGTGGTGTGTTATTCTTGAGTTCCATGTTTATGTTTCCTGTGTAGGCTTTGTTGTGTGTTATCTTTTGGTTCCACATTATGTTGCCTTCACCGGTTTATTGTTTGTTATATTTGGGTTCCACGTGTATGCTGCATTCGTATTCTTTGTAGTTCCACTTTTCTGTCGCCTTCATAGCCTTTGTAGTGTGTGATATTTGAGTTCCACTTAAAGTCTTTTACGTTGCCTTCATAGACTCTGTTGTTTGTGATCTGTGGGTTCCACGTTTATGTTGCCTGTATAGGCTTTGTTGTGTGCGAACTTTCGGTTCCATGTTTATGATGCCCTCGTAGCCTTTGTTGTGTGTGATCTTTCGGTTCCACGTTTATTTTGCCTTATAATGCTTTGTATTTTGTGATCTTTGGGTTCCACGTTTATGTTGCCTTCATAGGCAGTGTTGTGTGTGGTCTTTGGGTTCCACGTTTATAATTATGGTGTTTTACCATTAAATATCGCCTAATTCGTATGACAATCATGTAGTCGTAATAGTAATTTCATAAATAGATTTAAATGATGTAATGTGATTGTTAAAGTTTTCTACATTCTGCCCTTTTAAGTTAAGGTAACAGAGATGTACCGGTTACTGATTTCCAAGGCAATATAAACGGCTGTATAATTTAAATACGATGGGCAAAATTAGAATGTATATATATGAAACGTCTTACCTGTACACACTATTGAAAACATTGAATAATATTCCCTCACAACTGTTTGAAACGATCTCTTTCATACATTCTAATTTTAGGTGCAATGTACTGTTGTTTAACGGAATTATTCTTACCGAAATAATTTCGTACTAGCAAGAGGAATGGGGCAATGGAAATAAGCGCTTGAAGTCACTTATCGGCGACTTTCATGTGAATCTCCGGAGTTGATAACGATTCAATTATCTCCTAAACTGCCAAATAGATTATCGTTACATTGGTTGGCCTTGCCTCTAATAGGTGACATAACACCGTAATTATGCCATCAACGGTGCGTTTGTCGAGAGGCGTGTATTATCAGCAGATGCAGAAGAAAAACCGTTGAAGATTTATCAAAACCATTAAATGCATGCTTGTGACTGTGCTAATATTTGTAGAGCGCTTATAGAATTCCGGGGAAACTTTATGAGCATCCAGAAACATAACAAATAACGCGCGAGCTGATTAGGAACCATTTACAGGACAGCGGTCGGGCATGATTGTACAACGGCGTCATGAAATTTAAACTTTATCCATGCACACAGCTTGATAACAGTCCACAGGACAGCTATATCACCCGCCGTGGTCTTTTTTACCATTGAGAGGTGACTTTGATATTGATGTTGTGTGACTGTCTCATGCCTTATGCACATTGCCTTTAATTTAATTAAACAATATAAAATTATATAATTCAATACATTAAAAGCAATAAATTCCATGTTTTGCAGGGCAATAATTACAGGCAAAAACATTATTTTACATAGGTTATGCAATATACGACCGTTTATGAGACGCTTTGCAAGAGAACAACTTGTTGATCATTGATAAGGAAACGAGCAAAGATAGAACGCCGTCATGGGGAAGCAACTGTTTTGTACGTATCAGCCCGTAATAACAAACATTCCAATCACAAAGATAACACGATCCCGAAAGATCGGTTTCAAATCAAAACAGACTAGGTATGTTAGACATGTTTTAAATTAAGTATCCCATTCTATCCAGCTATTTTTAGGACTATCCCAAAATTCATCGGAACGTGTTTATCTTTGATATAATCGGGTTACCTGGTGTTGGTAATTCATTAAAACGAATGGGAAATGGAGCGTTTCCAAAGAAGCGGCTGATTGTAAAAAGGGAGGGAGAAAGGAATTACATGCGCCAAGAATTCGTGTTCGCTGACGTGTAGATGTGAGATAACGAGGCAGTAAACGTGTTTCGACATTAAAATAAAATATATAAGAGCCTCGCTCTGTGAAAAGGGGGTTTATGTTGTCGTGAAGACGCGGAGGCGACCTGTAAATAAACCTTGAATACACACAAAAGGAGGTTTAATGCATGTGCGTAAAGTGTCGTCCCAGAAAATCCTGAGCAGTCAATGCTAATCAGGGACGACATTTTTCGCTTTTAAGAAGTTTTTCGTTGAAATATAGTCTCTTCTAAGCAAAAATCAAGTTTAGGCGTAAAGTGTCGTCCCTGATTAGCCTGTGCTGACTGCACAGGCTTATCCGGGACGGCACTTTACGCACATGCATTAAACCCCCTTTTTCACAGAGCGAGGCTCTCATATATTCTTTGTTGTTCAAACACTTAAACGTATTTGGTAATTATTTTGTAGGGCAGAATCTATACCGACCTCATAAGTGTATTTTCATTTGAGCGCGGTTTTTGTTTTTGATGTAGATTCAATTGTTTTATTAATATAGTGTCAATTCTGGGACGACACAGTACGCACATGCATTAAACCCCGTTTTCACAGAGCGAGGCTCGTATGTTTAGCTGGGCGCAGCTGGCTAGTTCATTCTTATACGCAAAGGGTAATTACGTAAACACAACTTTAAGTTATGCTTATTAGTCTTTATCTGTGACCAGATCGTGTGTGGCATTAAAGCGGATTCGACACGGATGTGTGCGCGAACAACGGCGTTTGCGGAATGAACTGAATTCGCGGATCCAACAAATACGAGCATTTAAAGACGTGAATTACTTCATTTGTTAGATTATTAATAGATTTTAAAAACTTTGTCGAAAAGTTAACACAAAATATCGCTTATTCGATTATTTTCACATTTGAGCTGTCTGTGTCTGGTAGAACTACATTTTACATATGACTGCCATGAGCTTCTTCAGGTCATACATGTACTTTTCTGTCGGTGATTTGAAACATCGGAGAACGCAGCGTTAAGTCTAATATATATCAGGCGTTTTTTAATTTACACATTCACCAAGCTGCCCAAGAGGTCACGATTTGCATGTATTTTTATTCACATCTCTTGTTCGACGATGCCCTTTTCAAAGATGAGCACCGTGTTTCCAAGTTTTTCCAAGACATTTCTCTGCTGAATATAACCTTGCGCAAAAAGTCTTGGCACGCATCCTGTGTAGATACGCTAATCTATGAATCAGAGACAGAATGCACCTAACTTTGAGAACTTTATGCCAAGCCAACATTCGGCGAACAAAAGGTGTATATATATATACTGAAGATTGAGGGTATTTGTAGGTAAAGGGTTACGCAAATAATACTTACCGGCATAAGTGATCCGTGTTATATCCACTACTAGTACCATTATGGAAACTATAAATACACACGGAACATTAATCACACACATAGTTTCCAAACTAAATAGAACAAAACACTTATATCCAGTTCCGACACATTATTTATTCCAGAGGCAAAATATTTTCGTCTGCTAGAATTTATGTCCTCACGCATGCGCACACTTGAGTCGGTCAACGGTGAAGTTTTCAAAGTGAACAGTTTTCAAAAGGAAACGGTATGTCACCCGCCAAGCAGCTGTTGGAGTTAACTGGGAAAATGGAAAAGTGTATTTGAAGTTACTTCAGCAGACGTATCGGCTTACTGAAGCCGCGTGTGCGGATGTTATTCCACGTGCGTTTTGTTCGAATATGCGCCTGCCCCCGCTTCTAGCTCCGAGCGTGGTTGTGGAGTTAATTAATGGTTAATTGATGCGTAAATCGATCGGCTGCAAATCATAACTGAATAACAATGATCGTCTGCTGATTATTACGCCTGTAAGATAACTATTAATATATGTAATGATAAGTGTTAGTAATAATGCTTCTCATCGGTTGGTGCAACGGAACTTATGCATGTACAATGTAAACTATCTCGCATATTGTATCGATTTGTTAACGTAAATGTTGCTCGTTTGTAGTAATAGTTACGTCCGTCGCATTTTGTAGTTAATTAATAGTGTATGCATACAAACGATCGTCACCTGCATCATCAACTGAACAGTAAAACTGGTTTCGAAAGGCATGACGTTTGTATATCAACAGCTGATAAAAAGAGAATATCACGGTACTGTCTGAACGTTTTGTAATATATCAGATGAATAAAATAACGGCGAGGCTTATTACAAAACGATAAGGCATTGACCTGTATTTCTGTTTATCATACCTTGCACCAACTTTTTAAAACTAAATTAAAACTGTATTGTCAAGTTTTAGTAACATGACATACGTCCAAACATTGACTTACATAACAACTTCCTGTTGATGTGATCTACAATA
>VMBQ01014719.1:0-13902 GCA_007657795.1 Dreissena rostriformis | reverse complement strand
ATTTGAGTTCCAATATTTAAACAAAAATACCCTTCATACAATTGATAAATACACCATTTAATGGACAAATTCGTATCTTTTACTAACGTCGTTTCCCTTGCAGTTTAGATGCTTTTCATGTAAGTACAATCTGTATATAGATGGCCATTCGGATGTACATCTAAACACTTTTCAAATGTTTAAAATACAATTTTTAAACATAATTCCAATACGGTGTTCGAACCAGAGCCGTAAGTGTTTAGTAAGTTGATAATCTTCCTATTTAAAACGATCGAACGCTTCAACGGGCGAACAGGAATTGCACCTTTCATAAATCACTAATCAATGACTATGAGCACAGGAGAATATTGTGACGAGTAATACTCTAAAACAACATGTTCCACCAGCTCGAAATGACAAATAGGTTAAAAAAATAAGACAAATGAATACACATAACCATTGACTGACCACTCTTACGACACTGTTATGTAGAGATGATATCATAAACTGAATTGTGGTCTCATCAGTAGGATTATTCAGTAAGTTGTGATTACTTTGGATGACGTTTGTTTGTACATGTATTCAACAAATGACTGTACATTATTTGGTCATAAATGACATGCTCGTATCAGTGGTTGTGTCTACAATTGAAAATGAATGTAGCGAGTCTGTTTAAGCAACCAATATATGTTTTATTCCCCGATACTTTTTTAAATATATAATTATTCAGAAATATTGTGAAGAATTAAAAAAATGTATGATATAAGTAGTAAAACGATTTCAAATAAAAGTAAAATTATCAAATCAATATCTCTCCTGTCGGCGAAACTGGAGATTAGAAATACATGTGCGATACATAGTTACTCCTTATAATAAATACATTAAACATATAACAGATCATTCGAATAATATTTTCTCAATCAAAGCAAATCAAATCGTTCAAGCTGTGTTGTTTCAATGATATAATAACAGAAGGAATAAATGGGCAAAATGCGGATAGCAGACACATGTGTTGCTAATAGTCCTATTAATCATCGTTCACATAACAAATGTGTTACTTCAGATTACATCACACACAGCAATTTTCTCTCTAATAATGAGATTATTCTTGTTCCAATGACGATGCTTATTGTAAGAGTTATAACGAATACGTGTTGCCGTGGCGTAGTGGATATGGTGTCCGCCTAGCGATCGGGAGGTCACGAGTTCGATCCCCACAGTTGGAGCGTTCTTTAAATCTTTCCAAAGACACCAAGTACTGTTTCTAGTCCCAGGAAACGGATTCGAGAGCGTTTCAAATAAGTCTTAGGCTTTTGATGCAATCGAGATTCAATAAATAGGTTTAAGCTAATACATTTGACATCATTCCGATTATTTGTGCGTGATTAAACCAGCGACATTAGATACACATCCATTGCAGTCGATGAATGTTTTATTTGAAATGGATATTTGTATAACTACCATATACGTCTAGTAGTCACACGATAATTCACACAATACGTCAAGATATAAGACACATGACCGGTATATCGCACCGAAGAAAGACATTACTCTCACGAACGTTTAAACAAAACAGGAGCGAAATAAAAAAACTTCAAGCATAAAATGAAACTCATCTAGAGGGTCAGAATGTTTCTTTCAATTTATAGCTTAAGCATTGTTTCTAAAACAAGTCAATATTCAATTTGATAAAAATAACGCATGAGCAGGGCCGTGTCCAATACGTTTGAGGCTCGATATGAGAAAACCGGGGAACTTATGCATGCGCGTTAAGTATTTGATAAGACTGTGCATTCCATACGGGAGGCGGTAAACTANTTTCTGGATAACTAAGAATGTGTTCTTCTGCCAACATATTTTAAGTAAATACACTAGTCATTCACCAAATCTCGTAATTCGTTTCTCCGTACAGTAACCTGTTGCTAGTCAGTTGCCCCAGTCAACTACACTCCTAAAACAGGGTAGATGTTCATTCGGCGGTGTTTGAATATAGGAAATTATATTGCAGTAATCTAAAGATAATTACCGACGTGAGATAAGCAATTGGCATGTCAATCTCTGTTGAAACAATCAGTTAAGCATGTATAACACAGACATACCACGGTGTTCTTAATCTATGCATAGTATGATGATTTATAGCCCATTACCGTTAGCAATTCAAGCAAATTGAAATATAATGTGCATTATTTACGGTGTTAATTTAGGTAAATAAAATGATGTGGGTTTTTTCTGACTAAATTCGCTCAACCTTCGATCAAGCCCATTACCTCAACAGGCGAAGCAATGAACTCTCTGATGAGTTTATTCCACTTCAAATGACGCACAAGAATATACTATACAGTTGAGCAAGACTATTGACTTAAGTTTGTTAGTAATACTAGGACCGTTTTTAAATGAGGGAGAATAAAACATTTTATAAAATATCTGAAATAAACGATGTAATAAGTCGGTCTTTTAAAATAGTTTCTCGCCTTAAAGCATGTATGTTTTATAACAAAGATTCCATATGCTAGCTCTATCTAACAATAATTTCGATATTTTGATTAATATATTTCTTATCTAACGGTGCGACCTGTTTCGTAATCGACCGATATAAGTAGCGAACACAAAATTAACGACTTCAGCCGTTAGGCCAGATGCAACTTTTAACCCACAACACATTACACATTTGTTACACCATTGAAAGTCTTTTATCTTGTTTGATCCGATCTGTTAAGAAGGTTGTAAGTTAAAACAGAAGACCTTGTCTCCGTTTCCGAGTCTTCTATGTAACTGATGTATGAAATTGTGTTTTTATTTAACGAAAGGAGTAATACTTTGGAGCGTTATGTTGTTCTTTTATTGGAAACCGACTTAGAGTTTTAATTTTGATATTTTCGCCAAAATGTCATATATAATGTCATAAACTTCAAAGAAACAAAACTAACTATCTTTTACAAACACATATGCCCCACGGGTAGCCCAATTCTAACAACTTAACAAGTTACAGTAATGGCTGTGTGATAGGAATGGTCAACGAGAACAACCGTTGAAGCATAAAAGAGTTGTAATAAGGAGCATTGGTACAAGACAAAACAGTTACATCCTTATTACCGGTAACGTATGTGTATCAATTACTTAAATTCTAAATTATGCCAAGGTAAAAGTAAAAGTGAGGTAGGAATATACATGTCGATTATTGAGGATAGTCAAGATCAGTTTAATGTTGATGCTGCACGAAGGAAAGAAAAAACTATAATTTTCCAAATTTACCAAAAATAGCACATACAAATTATTCCAGTTCTAATTAGGTCGTGGATAAAGTCAATGTGATATGGTTGATATGAATGGATAAGAGACGATCAAAAGAAACGCGTGTGTAAGTATTAAAGAATTGCGGCAATTAAATTTCATGCTAGATGTCTTCTTACCATGGCATAAACTGAATGACGTAATTTGTCTTGCACGTATAGAGAAGCCACTTTTCTAATTAGTATTGCACCACATGCACTTCAATTCACTTTGTTGTTGTGTTTTCACTACCATATCTCCCTCCACATGCGTCATATATTCAATATGAATGATAAAATGCTGTAGGATTACAATCGTTCTCGTTTCCAGAAAAAAGTACAATTATATGTTAATGTTATTGTGGTAATCTCCACTAATCATATGTCGACGTTAAAGGGAAATTTCCATCCATAACAAGTCATCCAAATAACAACACTTACGAGCGTAGAAACAGTAAACGACACGCGTGTCTAGAACACAATATCTTGATATAAATTGCAAATAAATTTTAACAAACCAGGATGAAATAAAAAACACACTGCAGACAGAAACTTCTTGTTTCTGCACGGTCTGAACTTGTTGAATGATTGTTTTCCTGTCATTTGTGCAGGTTTTGCTCCATTAGGATAACGAAACGTTACATTTAACACTTACAATTGTCTGAGTGTTTTGATAAAGCGTGCATTGTTTGTGAATACAGCAGCATATTAAGTATTGATAAGAATATTCGCGCTTTGCAAACATCATTGATCGGTCCATTAAGTAGAGTACATTATTTCTGTTTTGTCTTGATTTAAATCCAAAAACACGCAGATATTACTTTAAAGTTAAAAGCAGTATATACGATTTCAGTATGAACATTTTATTTTCGCAATATTAAACCAAAATACCAATTGGAACGAGGAATGGTATTTCAACTTGCTTACCAAACGTTATATCGTTTAATCAATGAAAATATTTTTTTAAAGAACATCACTATTTGTGTGCATTTCAAAAACTCGTTAGCATCGTAAAGGGGGTTTCAATTTTATTTTCGCATATCTTTAATATCTACCGCTTGTTTAAATAGAAGCAGAAAATGAAAAGCGTTATTCATACTTGATTAATGAAGGTGAATTTACATTACTGAGTTTGGCTGTACAACCCTCCCCACCCGCCCTGAACATGTATCTATTTAATGTTTACAACATACAAATGACATCAACCATGCGATGTTGCACATCAATAAGGGTGATTCCTTTATTAAACTGATTGTATTTGCCCTAAAACAGTCAATTAAGGGATCGGTTACTAATCTTTTTTTTTTCAGCTTGTTAACTCTTTGGTTATTTTGAGTTACACTTTTAAAATGAGAAACACAACACGATTTATATTTAGACGAACACAAGGCACATCAAAGACTTTGTACTAAGTTAATGTCGGGTGTTCTAAACCAAACGTACGATCAACGTCAATTTTCCTCCGCAGTTAAACTTACCAACCTCCCTACCCTTCGCCGATGAGTGTTTTAAAACTGATGAATCATATTACAAAATCTGTTATTCGCTGATTAAATAAACACGACTAGACGCTACGTAAGAAATTCATGATTTCTACCGCTGCACACCTGTTTCTCATTGCCAGTGGTTTTATCTTGAGTTTGATTTTTGAGGGGTATGAACTTTTAACAGATTCGTTTGATTTCTGGTCCACTACCACGTATTTGGTTTCGACAATTCTGAGTTATATAACTGGGGTGAGATCACTTATATTAACATAAAGTTTATGTCCGCATGTTAGTGTGTTTTGTCACTTAATTTGTAATTGGCTCACGAAATACTTAGACAATATAAGACGGTAAAGCTAGGTCGGGCGTTTATAATCGACCGGCTGCAGTTATAACGGCCCGAGGGGCACATTTTACACATCTTAACAAGGGACACAGATGCGCGTGTGATGTGACGTCCCATGTTTTCAAAAGTGTGCGGTGATTGTTTTAAACATCGTCAAATATTTGACAGTTTTGACTGTGACATGTTTGTGGGATATTGACCTTTGATCTTCGGACGCACATGTTTTTTCATGTAAGTTTATAATCCAATAAGGGATTAACATGCCTTACTCTTGTAAGATTGTAATTGTCTGTATTTGATCCCCTCAATTCCTTATAACCTGAAGCTGGCTTCATTATCGGGTAAATACGGTTATCTGGGATTGACAGTGGTTCCACTTGGGGCTTATCTGTGCAAAATGATAACTGCTGGTTACATTGCCTAGTTTGTGTTTGTTACCACCGAATAGGTTTAACGACCAATAGCTTATTGATTTGGTTTTTAACCGCATTATAACGGGTATTGCGATATTCCAGTAGTGTTAAGAACACGCTGGTTTTCGTATTGAATGAGGTTTGCTAGAGCTCTCTAGCTGTCTTAACTGTCTTATCGGCAAAATCATTGCTTTGTGGATGACCTGGTGAAGAAGATCTGTTTTTGAATCAACAATCGGCGACTTGAGGACCATTTACATAATTGTCATGTGTTTTTACAATTTCGTTATCACTGAGTGTGATCATGTGTTGGGTGGATGGTCAATCAGATGTTCTGTGCCATTCGCATCTCTGTGAGTAAGGCAAGTCGCTCAATAAGTGACGTAATCGGTTATTTGATTGGAGGAAAAAATACGAAGCATTAGCACGTTCAACGATTCTGTGGTTAACACATCTACGTCGTTTTCTGTGCTTACAGAATAAGAATTTTGCGATGAATAACATGAAATGTATTATCATCGCTATGATAAAACGGGGGTTAAGACATGTGCGTAAAGTGTCGTCCCAGATACGCCTGTTCGAACTGCAGAGGCTAATAATGGACGAACTTGTACGCTTGGCATGGATTTTCGCTAAGAAAAGACATTATTTAAAAAAAAATGTCATAAAAGCGGAAAGTTTCGCCCCTGATTAGCCAAAGCGGACTGGGACAATATTTTGCATACATACATGAGGCCTTGTTTTCCTAGAGCGCGGCTCAAATTTAATTTATTAATATATTCAACACGATTTGAATTATATTAACATGCCTTTTATTTCTGCATTTTTTTGAAGCAATGCATTTCATTACGTGTTATAACAATGGCAGAACTTAAGCGTTTCAACTTAATTCGTGCAGATTTGAAATGATAGTTTTTCAGATACCTTAGAATGTATCTATGTATTGTATAAGTATTTAAATTAAGAAACCATTCCATAGAGAACATAGAGAATAATAGGTTGGTGTTGATTCTAGATCAGGTTTATCATGCGAGGCTTAGAAAACAAAAAGCACGAGCCTTGGCGAGTGCTTTTTCGTTTTCGTGCCGAGCATGATAAATCTGATCTATAATCAACACTTACCTATTATTCTATTTATCCCACTTTTTATTCAGTAAAACTTTTTATTTAAACAAAATAAGTTTAACTTGTTATTTTCGCTTGATATATGACGTCATTTTGTCGAAAATATGACGTCATTTCGTGCCGTGTATTATAGCAGAAATTTAATCAACGGGGCTATAATCAACCGAAATCGCTGTAAAAGTGGGATAAAATAAGATAAGTCAAATAAAAAAATACACTCATAGATCTTTACATTTTGTATAAGTTTGTCCAAGTACTACTAACATTTATACAAATAAGTGCAATTATGTTTAATACGTACGATACATATATGCTAAAATGTTGATTTTGTGGAATTGCAGTTTCAATTTATTCTTGAATCATGTTTTCCAAAAACAAAACAACAGAACTTCGATTTCAGTCGAAAAAAGTATCTCTTTTTTGTTGTGCATCTAACTAAATGATAAGTCTTATAACCAGAACATTACAAAATTATGGAGGTCTTTATGATAATTGGGACAATACAAACTTCATTGGGCACATACATTAGCGCTTGTAAACGGAAAAAGAGATACGCATCAATTAATCCGAGATCAAATGAAGTTGTTTAGGCAGGATGAGCAGTGGGGAAAAGAGGGATCAAATAAGAAAGGTATTCATTTAGTAAGTTAATACTAAATAGCAAACATTTTCAAATATATATTGAATTTTGACAAACAATCATTGAACATTAGCATTACATTCAGGACAACTAACAGACTGCCCTTATGCCAACATATTCTTAGTAAACACAGCAGGCTTTCGCCAAATTTCGTAATTCGTTTCTTTTTGCAGCACATTCTTGCTAGTCAGTTGCAGCTTTCAACTACACTTCGCACGCATTGTAGATGTGCATTCGACGGTGAGTGAATATACGAAATACTATAACAACATTAAAAGATAATTACCGACTAGCGATAAGCAATGTGCATGTCTATCTCTGTTTAAACAATTAGTTAAGCATGTATAACGCAGACCTACCACGGCGTGCTGTATCTATTTAAAGGAGGATGTCTGGACCATGACACATAACAATCCAAGCAAATCTAAATATAATGTGCATTATTTACATTGTTAATTTAGGTTAATACACTAAAGTGTGCATTTTCGGAAAAATAATGCTATTGATTCAATCATCAAAAGTGCAAACAACATTACATTTAAAGAAATGTCGATATTGGTTTGATGTAGATGCACGGAATACAATGACAATTACGACATCATTGACGCTTAGCAGAATATCAATTCTCGTAGATGATGTTACCGATAATTATGGTACATATTGGGGAAACTTCAACAATCAAGTATGATATCACTAGTTAGACATACACTTTTGTTATATATTTTACTCCTGCTTAGAAACAAGGAACCATAAGGCATAAGGAGACCATATAAAAATCATTTAACTGATATCATATTCGACAAAGTAACATACTCGTTCAAGCTTTGTTGATTCAGTGAAGTAATGCATGAGGGAATGAATGTACACAATACGGATAGCCGACACATGCGCTGCTAATAGCCTCATTAATGATCGTTCAAATTACAAATGTGTAAGAACAGATAAGATCAGGCAAAGCAATAATTTATCTAATCATAATTAGATAATTGAAGTACCAATGACGCTGCTTTTTGTTTGAGCCATAAGTTATACATGTCACATCATTTGGAGTATTGGTAGGTGTTTAAAACCAATGAAATTAAATACATATCCGTTGTATACGATGAATGTAGCGTTTGAAATGGATATTTGCATAACTACCATGTATGGCTAGCAATAACACTTACAACAATTCACGAAATACGACTATATATAAGGCATATGGCTGATATATCAAACAGAAGACTGACAATAATTGTACTGACTTTTAAACAAAACAAGAGCGAAATATACAAACTATCAATATCCAGTCAAATCTAGAAGGTCTAAAATGTTGCTTTTGGTTTTTAATTTTACCTGTGTTACTCGAACAGGTTACTTTTAATTTGTATTCATAACGGATGAGCAGTGTCGTGGCGAATACATCTCACTCTCGCTGTTGGAAAACGGGGCTTCATGCATTCGCGTAAAATGTCGTTCTAGATTAGAATGTGCAGTTCATACAGGCTAATCTGGGACGTTAATCTCCGCTTTAATGGAATTTTGTGTTTAACGGAAGTCTCTATTAAACGAAACACCAGGCCAGGCGGAAAGTCTTTGAATAATCTGTGCGGACAATGCACGACTAATCGGCAGTAATCCCGGTGTTCCAAGAGCGCGTCTAATCTTCAATTGGTTTTAGAATTGTTATATTTAATTCGAATTTGAGATATTGTCAGCGTGTATAACCTACAACAAACGCTTTAATTTTGTGTACATTACACTCAGGATAATAATAAACCTCCTGACCGTTTGTTCTGATTACAGAATTATCTATCAAATACAAAGTTTCATTTTCATGACTTGTTAATAACTCTAAATTGTTTTTAAACCAACATATACTTACTGTATATAATATTGTACGTACAAAGGTAAATAATATCGCTTTATTTTATGCTTTCCAGTAGTTTATAGAGAAATATCAGTGAATTAAAACTGATATTTTACTGTTCCAAACAATGAAAAATAACAGTGAAAATAATCGATATTTGTCATTGTTTGACTGTGTAATGACGTCTTTTTTGGCGAAATGACGTCATTATTCCAGCGAAATTCTCCAGTTAAACTTGTTTACAATGACACACAAGGTAAACAAATCATCAAATAAAAGAAAATGTGATGGATTCGGTGGAATATCGATTTTAATTCACTCGTGATCATAGACAAAATATATCCAACAAATATACTCTATTTAATTATAATCGCTAGAACTATACTTAGCTGTTTTTGTTATGTTAACATGACGATTCTAGTTCCAATGACGGTCAAAACAAAGAGGAAAAAACTCAAAGTTGAGTAATAATACAAAATAAAGTACTCTCGTGATAATAGGTACACGCTAAAATGCATGGGGTAAAAATACATAATTATTTAATATCTAACACAAGCGATGCCATTAGTCGGTATATAAAAAATGGTTTGTCCACTCCTACCAATAGAGAATGTATTTTAACATAAATTAAATTGGCTAACATATATTTCTGTATTCTGCTTACATTGCTTATCTAACGTAGTTATATATTTAATAAAACACATGATCACGTGCCTTTTTGCTTAAACAAACGTTATGCAGCCTGTTTTGTAACCCACCGAAATAAATATCGAGCACAAACATAACGACCGCAGCCGTTAGACCAGATTAAAAATACACAACATTTTACATATGTTAACCTTTTACAAGTGGATCATCTTGTTTGATCTGATATGTTAAGAGGATTTTAAGTTTCAACAGAGAATCTTGTCTCCGTTTGCCAGGTTTCGATTGAACTTTTTTCTTTTGTCAACATGGCAGTCGGCGACCATATTTTATTTTGGTATTTTTAGGCTCCTGGTAGTGTGACATACAAGCACCTCGGTGATGTATGATGTATAGGGACTAACTAACTCGCATCAAGTGAGAAAAAAATCTCCCAAACCCAGTTTGCAAACGGGTCTACAGGCCTAGTCCTGCACTACATGTACATTGCATTAGTGCCTTAATGTTTTGCAGTGTATGTAGATGTTTTCTCTTAAAACATTATCCCCAGCAAATGTGCAAATATATTAGTACAATGGGGAATGTAATCAGCATTTGAAATATGAGATCACACTGTTAGACATGCGGGTTCGATACATAGTTACNGGGACGTCACTTTTCGCTGGTAATGATTTTTTCAGAGCTTAAAACATATATCTTAAAGCAATATCTTTATTCTGCTTATATGTGTTACTTTACCTTGTGATATATTTTATTAAATCATGAACACGAGTCTATTTTGCAACAATGAGCAAACTTTATGCAAACTGTTTCATAACCCACCGACATACATAGTGAACAAACAAATAACGAAGGTAGCCGTTAGGCCAGGTGAAACATTGTACGCACACCAGATTGAACATATGTTACACCATCGAAATAAGATTATCTTGTTTGATCTGATCTGTTAAGAGCATGTTGAGTTTAAACAGGGTTCTTATCTACCTTTTCCAGGTTAAGATGTAACTGCTGTAGGAAATTGTGTTTTTATATAACGAAAGGATTAATACTTGAGAGTGCTATGTTGTTCTTTGTGTGCTTACCGACTTAGAGTAGCTATCGTTTTTCAGTATGGGTTATTCTTTCCATATGCATAATACATATTATTGTAAATTTATATATTTTTACGCACTATTATCTGTGTTAAAATATCATCTTAAATGTCATAAATTCCGAACAAAAAACACAAAGGAATTATCTTTTACAAACACATATTTCAAACGGATGACCCAATTCTAAAAACTAAACAATTTACAGTTTTACCTGTGTGATAGGTAATGGTCAAAGAGAACAACTGTTAAAGCATAAAAGAGTTGTAATAAGGAGCGTTGGTACAAGACAAAACAGTAAAATCCACATTACCGGTAACGTATGTGTATGAATTAGTTCAAGTCTAACATATAATAAGGTAAAAGTAAAAGTGAGGTAGGAAGATATATTTCGATTGAGGATAGTTTCTATCAATTTAATATTGATGCTGCACGAAGAAAGAAGAAAAAAAACTATAATAAACCAGAAATAACCCATACGAATTATTCCAGTTTTATAAGGTCGTGGTTATAGTCAAAGTGATATTGGTTGATATGGATGGATTAGAGACGATCAAAATAATTGCAGCAATTTAACTTGATTATAGATGTCTACTCATCATGTCATAAACGGAATGACGTAATTTGTCTTGCACGTTAAGAGAAGCCACTTATCTAATTAATACTGCACCAAAGGCACGTCAAGAGTTACGATTTTGTTGTTGTTGTGCTTCCACGACTATATCTCCCTCCACATGCGCCACATATTCAATGAAATGCTAAAATGCTGTTCGATTAAAATCAATCACGTCTCCAGGAAAAAGCAAAATTCTATGTTAATTGTTTTGTGACAATTTTCCTTTAACCACATGTTGACATTGCAGAGAAATAACTATACATTATTCATGTAACAACACTAAGGAGCGTGCAAACATATCACACGAAAAGTACGTACATAATAACTGAACATTAATTTCAAATGTATCGAAACAAAGCAGCAGGGCAATACAAACACAAAGCATGCCGATAATTCTTGTTTTCTGAACGGTCTGAACTTGTTGAATGATTGTTTTCTTGTCATTAGTGCAGGTTTTGCTTCATTTGGATAACGAAACGTGACATTAAACTTTTAGAATTGTCTGAGTGTAATAATATAGCGTGCATGGGATGTGAATATAACAACATATTAATAATCAGAATAATCATATTGTGAATGTATTATGTATGTGTCCAATATTAAAGTACACTCTCTCCCTGTTTAATCTTAAGTGAAGTCAAGAAAGGTCGTTGTGTGCAGACTATTGAATAAAGCTTAGTTAGAATAAATATAAAGTTATAATTAAAGTATACAAATAAACTTTATAAAACTTTAAATGAAAGCAAGGATAAAGCAAATCATATTGTTCCTTGAATCGGGATAGATTATAGAGTAAAACATTACAGTTCAAATTTAAATCACACGGCAAACAGATGGTACTTATTTTGTTATCGGTTTCAAATTGTTGGTTTATAGTTTCCCTGTTTGTTTTGCCTTTAACGTTTTAGAAATGTCCACGTTATATAATACACGAGCATGGTAGTGAATACAATTGAAGTTTAAGATATATTTGCACAATTTTGTAAAATCGTTAATAAAACGTTGTTTCCACATAGGATGATTTTGTTTCTTTAGAAATGTCCAAATCTTTTTACTAAACAAATGGATTGGAATTTTGTTCAAGTTGTTGCTACCTTCATTTTTTAGGGACATATGGTCAAAATCAATATTTGATTGAACTCCCAAAACTCTTCAGCCCGTAAAGAGGTTTCAAGTTAATTTTTTATGTATTCAATGTCTGCCGCATGTTTAAATAGGAGCAGAAAGAGCATTTCATTACTCTTACCCACCCCTTTCCAAGCCCTGAAATTAAAGCTATTTAATTTAAACAACATACTTCATCTGCCTTCCTTATATTCGCTTTTTCTTAGCTTGTTACAAATTTCATTATTTTGAGTAACACTTGTAAAATTAGAAACGCAAAACGTCTTATTTAAGAGGCGAAGGCCACGCCTAATATTGTTTTATGTGTGCCTTAACATTAACAGTTAAGTGGCGCCCCTTTGATGTTTCATATCAATTGCTTTCTATTAAATTAATGTCGGTTTTTCTAAACCAAACGTACGATCACCGCAAATGTTCCTCCGCTATAAAAAATAGCTACCTCACTAGCCTTCGCTGATGAGCGTTTGAAAACTGATGAGTCATATATTACACGATCTGCCATTCGCTGATAGAGGTTGCAGACAACATTTAAGAAAAACAACAACTAGACGCTACGTAAGAGAGTAATGAATTGTTCACTGTACACCTGCTTCACCTTGCCAGTGGTTGTTCCGAATACGTATACAAACATGTATATTTGCTCTGAAAACATATGTTTATTCATCAAAACCAATGGATAAGCATTGTAAAGGGGCTTATTGACAGTTTGGTTAAATGACGATTTTCCAAAAATGTGTCATGAGTTCTAGACAAAATATATACATTTTGTTTCAACACGCACAACAAACACTCCTGACTAAAACAAATTTAAAATATTGGTCCATTAATGAAAAAATCACCATTCAAATCTGTAAAATAATACAGCGTTTATAACATTTTGTTTCCAGTTGTCCCAGGTTCGAGTCCCGGAACGTGAATATTGCTTATTTAATTGTCTTCTTGCTTGCTTTAATTAGCAAAAACTATTCAAATTATTATTTATTTGTTAGTAGACATATGACATTTTTCAAAGGTATCGAAATTCAGTGAACACAATCTCAAAATGGTGAGAAAATAACAACACTTGAATAGCATGTATGTACGTTTTTTCCTTCGGAACAATATGGATACATCTTGATCATGTTTTAATTGATTGCCTCCTTGTTTCCAGAAATTAACACTGTTATTGTATGCATGGTCATGCCGGTCATTCGGATACTTCGATATACAAACGGCACTTTAATAACAGAGAAAAACAAAAGCTACGCGCGAGAGATATGTTCTTCAGGTTGTTTTGCATATTTGTTCTGTTAATTGGGTTTTCAGACACGTATAATTATT
>VMBQ01014718.1:0-13858 GCA_007657795.1 Dreissena rostriformis | reverse complement strand
AACTGTTTGCAAAGGCCTTCAAAACTCGGTTCCCGCACTGAAAGGGTTAATCCGGTTGTAAAAACGCATGATCACAGTGTCACCAGATAAGCTCAACAGGGTATAATTCTGGTAAAATAGCATTGTAAAATAAACTGTCCGAAAATTGAGAGGCATTAATTATGGAAGAAAAGGCGTATGTCCGAAAATTTAGAGTCATCAGAAATAATTATTTTCGCTAAAAACAGGGGCGTCTGAAAATTTAGAGTTTTTGAAAACTAAGAGTAATTATGGTAGTATCTATATATACCATTGATCGAATTACTGGGATTGTATCTTAACCAACATTCTACCTTTACTTGAGCAATTTATTTAGCTATTTGTTGTATGGAGACATTATGCTTATTTCTTAAAGGTATGTTGTAAAGTAAAAAAAATTCTTATACAATTTTGTTTCTTATCCTTTATATGAATCCCCATATTTCTTGGTAGCTTTAAATATGAAACACATCTAAGAACCATGTCATGATTTTTTAACAATGTTTCTGAAATACAAACCCAATGGCCTTAAAAATTGCTTAACCCTTTCCCCCTCAGAAGCAAGGTAAAAATGGCTGAATGCAACCAGCATAAAACCAGAACAGCCTGCCTGTAACTCATAGGCTGTTCAGGTTTTATGCTGTTTGCTGCTCATCAGTATCTTAGTTGGAAATGAAGCCTTTAAAACTTGAATCTAGTAATAAAGGTCTTAAATTTGATTTGATTTTGTTAGGGACTACAAACAGTTCAAAGTGCATATCTGAGAGGTAAAGGGTTAAGAACACAAGGACTTGCTTGATATTAACAGTAAACCACCCCCAGATCCTTAATATTGCTCAAGAACATGAAAACTTGCTAGATATTAGCCAGTAAACCTCTCCATCTCTTGTGGCATACGAATCCAGGAGCCGTATTTCTGTTCCATCATGCGTACTCGGAATGCTTCTTTGGCAATGTTATAGCTGTCTGCGTCCAGTTTATACATCTTGTAGGTCTTGATGGTGGCAGACTTGTCACTGATGATACCCCTGTGGTAAAACAGCAGTTTCCGTTTGCAGAGTCTGGAGGGCTCCTCTGCCTTGGCCATACTGTAACATTCATGAAAATAACTTTATATATTGTACGCAAATACTGATAAGCAATTAACACAGGTAGGGGCCTAAAAATCTGAAAAACTATAAGAAGTTTTTGAGCCGAAATTCAACATTCAAAATTCAACTGTAACCTTGACCTTTAACAAACGACAATTGCCGATGGACTAGCCATGTCCTCATGTATAGGAAAATGCTTATCAGCCAAAGCCAGGGTGAGTAGAATTAGTAGCATTTGCTTGGAAGAATGGATCTTAAAGCATTGATTCGTAACCTTTGTACCTCTGTTGTTTTTTTTTTACACATAAGATATACCTCTTCAAAGTAAGGCCGGTTGACCCGTCAGTAATTTCTGGTTCTGAGTCACCCATGGTCCAGTTCATACAATATGACCTAGCCTTCTCCACCCCGCGTGTCGTCTGGATCTTAGGGACCCCGAGGTCTGGGTGGTTCACGCGGTAACCAGGTGGCAGTGACCTTGACAACGGCTCCCTCTCATAGTCGATACGGCAACACAGGGCACGGGACAGATGGCCAGGGTTAAACAGATCTCCTTGAAAAGTAAAAGGGGAAATATATTTCTTAAGTATTAAAACGCTCAAGAATTCATTCATGTTCTCTTTTCTGCAATAAAACAGCCTAAAATTGTTTTACAAAGAAGTTTTCGTTAATAAAGGAGACATAAATATTTGGCAAATGTTATTGTTATTCACCTATTTTTTATTTATTTATTTTCTTTGGTTTTTTATTTATTAACACTTACCACATGTGATTGACTTCAGGTAGATAGGTTGGAACACCTGGGACAGCAGCGCCCCCTGCAGACCCACAACATTCCACATGCAGATCTTGTCACTGCACGACATTATACGCAGTCGCCCCCCTTGAACGATGCCATCATATGTCTGGCCTACTTCATTCACCATAATAGGCACAGTGCCTTCCCCTGAAATAACATACATTTCCATAATGGGCACAGTTCTTTCCCCTGAAATAACATACATTTCCATAATGGGCACAGTTTTTTCCCCTGAAATAACATACATTTCCATAATGGGCACAGTTCCTTCCCCTGAAATGACATACATTCAATAATGGGCACAGTGCCTTCCCCTGAAATGACATACATTCCATAATGGGCACAGCTCCATCCCCTGAAAATAGTATCAAATAACAGCTGCTTCGCTTGAAATACCACCAAATAAATAACAGTTATTTCCCGCCTTAAATAACAAAAAAGTTGCTTGCCATAAAAAAACATTACTTATTTTTTCTGAAACATAAAATGGAGTTGCTTTCAATCTATGCTATCATATACAGTTGTGTTCCTTAAAATAAGACGAGTTCCTTCTCCTTAATAATGTTCAGTTCTTTCCACAGAATTTTAAGAATGTTCGAGTCTGTGCCTTTTGCTTATATGAACCAAACATATTTTTCAGCAGTTTGTGTGATCATGTGAGGGAAAAGAGTTGACCAACAGAGTTTGCAGAATTGAACCATGATCAAACTCACCAAAAGTTATTTATATTAGCAAACTGAACAGAGGATATAAAAAAAAACAAGAGATGTGTTTGTCAGAAACACAATGCCCACTACTGCGCTGCTTTGAAATTATTATTTTTTTTATTTATTTTTTTTACCTTTGACCTTGAAGGATGNTGATCAATATTGCAAAAGTTATGACCAATTTTCGAAACCTAAACGCAAGGACAGTGCGATCATTATATGCCACCCTACCAAAGGCATACAAATAATAATATTCAGAACTTTTTAGTGAATGCTGATGTTCAAAATGCAAACCTCTTTTTGATCGAAATATAAACCTTCTATACATAATTTAAAGCCACTTGAGAAAATCAAATTCGAAGGAATCAACAACATCAAAAATGTGAAAATACAAAAAAAAAGCTTTACCATTTTCCTGTTTTGCGCGCATTAGTGCCTGTGTTTGTGGCTTGTTGAAGATGGGGCTGTGCTCGTCACCACGACAACCATTCCCACTGGTACCGTCACTGTATCATAAAGACTGGCATCAGAAAATAGAAGAATTAACCCTTTCCTGCTCAGAAGCAAAATGAAAATGGCTATATGCAACCATTATAAAACCAGAACAGCCTGCAAGTAACTCACAGTCTGTTCAGGTTTTATACTGTTTGCTGCTTATCAGTATCTTAGGGTTGGAAATGAAGCCTTTAAAACTTGAATCTAGTAAGAAAGGTCTTTAGTTTTATAGGATTTTCTAAGGAACTTCAAATAGGTCAAAATGTGTATCTGAGTGGTAAAAGGTTAACACTAGTAAAAGCACTAACCTAGGTACAAAAAGTGCTCCGTCCCCACAGGGGGCCACAGATATATACAGGTGGAATGTGATGTGAGTCTTGAACCTGAACTTCTCATCCTCGCCCTTATTTAGTAGACACAGCGGGTCGCTCACCAGCAGGGAGTACAGGTATCTGGAAGTAAACAGCATAGTCTATTCAGTCAAGAAATCGGCACCGGCGATTGGTTAAGCTCTTCTCACTTTTCTTAACAAGCCCGGGTCGTATTCACTAACCCATTCTTAGACTTAAGAATAAAGATTCTTAGATTAAAGACATATACCTCAGAGTTTGCATATATACAAGCTAAAAAGGGTGCTTATATTTTTGACATATTGTTCTTCACAAAGAATTTTATCATTATTGGTGTTAACTGAAATGCTAGACGAGACTTTCAAGTAGTTTTAGCACATTACACAATCAGTGAATACGGGCCCTAGTCTATCTTAGCAGTTGACCAGAAATATATGCACATACTTAAACCAGTAACCCTCATCTGCACTACTTGAATCAGAGGCAATGTGAGAGTGGCCATAGATTTTATGATAAATCACAAGCACATTATGTGGCCCGGCTTAGGTTCAACTTTTTAAATAACAGTCCAGAGCATAAAAAATTATTTGTAAAGGTTTTCCTAATTTAAGTCTATTATGTAAAACTGGTGACCCCTGAGGTGAGGCCAGGTTTGTCCCTTAAGGCATAATTTAAACAACCTTTGCAGAGGACCACAATATGATGTAACACTAGTAAATACAGAACCAGCATACCTTTTAAATCCCCTCTTGGCCAGTATCTCCGCATGCGAGTCATGCAAGACAGTGCCATCCTCCCTGATCCGGTTACCATGGACGCACCGATTGCCTAAAATAACAAGAAAATTCTTTGAATTGACAATTGACAGACAGAATGACGGACGGACAACGCTAATTCTATATTCCTCGCCTTTGGCAGGGGACAAAAAACACTGTCCTGTTTACATGAGTACAAAAGGCAGAAATAGTTTTCATTGATAATGGTTTGGTAAGTTTTCCTTATTCCATCATGATGATTTAACTTATGATCAAAATCTTTTTTTAACCCATTTATGCCTAGTGGACTCTCCCATCCTTCTAAATTGGATCAATTTATTTCCAAAATTAGGGATGTCTAGTATATTTATTTCTATATTTAGAATATTTCTTACAGAAATTCCTTTAAGCAAACAGCGCAGACCCTAATGAGACACCGCATTATGCGGCGTCTCATCTGGGTCTACGCTGTTTGCCTAGGCCTTTTTTGTAGACGCTAGGCATAAATGGGTTAAACTTATCCAAACAGCAACATTTTTTTAGATGTTTATCCTTTTTTACCCACTTATTAGCAAAGAAAATAAAACTTTGTACTAGAGGCTGTGCAATTAATTAAAATCAAATTTTCACTGATAACTACTAAATTAAAATTTATAATCAACAAATACCCTCTACTTATTATTGTTATAATAATACATGCACAAAAACAGGTAACCAAAACTTGACACAAAACAAACAACATCCTTGTCACAAACATGACTTATATCCTGGCAGTTCTTTGTAAGACATTTTCAAGGGCAAATAACTCAGGAATGTGTGGATCATTGGGGTTGAAAAAATCCCATCTAAACTTCACAGTGACAATGGAGTTGTGTTCTGAGAAAACTGGGCATAATGCATGTGCGTAAAGTGTTGTCCCAGGCTAATCAGGGACGACACTTTCCGCCTAAATTGGATTTTTGCTAAGAAGAGACTTCATTTAAACCAAAATGTCATAAAAGCGGAAAGTGTCGTCCCTGATTAGCCTGTGCAGACTGCAAAGGCTAATCTGGGACGACACTTAACGCACATGCATAAAGCCCAGTTTTCCCAGAACGAGGATTGATTTGCTATGAGATAACTGGTTAACACTCAACCAGTTTCACCACACCTGTTCCAAGGCTGACCACGCGCGACAGGTTCATGTTGTTATCTGTCATCACAATGGCCGCAACCACCTTCCTCCCAACGAGGGCCTCTGGCGTCTGCAGGAGCAGTTCAGCCAGTTTTGTCATGGTTACCGTGGCAACTCTGTCATGTAGCTCCATCTCGTGCGGGGGTACCGTGACACTGGCACTGTTTTTCATCTGCATTAAAGCATATGAGTCTCGCTCTGTGAAAAGGGGGCTTAATGCATGTGCGTAAAGTGACATCCCAGATTAGCCTGTGCATGTGCGTAAAGTGTTGTTCCAGATTAATCTGCGCAGTCCGCACAGGCTTATCAGGGACAACACTTTCCGCCTAAACTGGATTTTTGTCCAGAAGAGTCTTCCTTTAAACGAAAAATACAATAAAAGTGGAAAGTGTCGTCCCAGATTAGCCTGTGCGGACTGCACAAAGTGTTGTCCCAGATTAGCCTGTGCGAACTGCACATGCTAATCTGGGACGACACTACGCACATGCATTAAACCCCCTTTTCACAGAGCAAGGCTCATATGAAAGTCAAGCATAAGGTTATTATATACATACATAGAGGATATTGTTGGTTTACGTGGAATATTTACTTGTGGTCATAGACAATAGATATTTCACAATATCATAATGGTACATTATCATACCAATATGCATTAACGAAGGTAGAAGCATTCTTAAGATACTGAAGTTTCATTTATTTTCGTTGACATGAAATTTCTTTAATTCTTTTAATCTGTTTTATTCCTTGGATCTTAAATGCCTATAGTTCAATTTTTTGCAAAAAAAACTGAAAAATGCATTTTCTACATGTTTTTGTCTATTCTAAAACCCCTTTCGCCCACGTAACATACACTAAAAAAATGTGTCAATTACCCGCAGTGTCTGATTCTTATCGATTAAATATCGCGATAACGATAAACCGGCTACCGGCTCCACCTACCGGCTCCACCTTTGTCAGATTTTTTTGATTTTTTTTTAAGTATTTGTTGCCATAGCAACCAGAATTCTTGACGTAGGAACAAAATGAAATGATGTGCATAATGTCCATATTGGCATCTATCCATGTTTAAAGTCTCATGAAAAAATATGAAGAACTTTTAAAGTTATCACAGGATCCATAAAAGTGTGACAGACTGACAGACAGACTGACTGACTGACAGACAGAGCGAAAACCATAAGTCCCCTCCCGTGAAACCGGTAGGGGACAATAAGCGGATAATCCGTAAGTGCAATATACCCATATTTCAACAAACTGTCCAATAAGTGGTATCCATCTAGTCTTGTGAAAATGTAATAAAAGCAGTGGCGCTATTCATGACTTCTTGACACGATTCCAGTAAAGCGCACGACTATTAACAAGTAAAAACTGCGTATAGATACTTGCTATCAATAAATAAAGGAATATGTACCTTTCAGATATTCTGTCAGTTCAGTCTGCTTGTTCAAGAAGGAAAAAAAAATCAATAGTCAAGCAAAATAATTTAAGTCAATAACTAACAGACTACTATAGCTATTTTATTGCTTCATTGTGTCTTCTCATTGTAAAATCACATTTTATCATCCCTATATGCGGGTTCAGCACGGCATCTCTAGTCTCGACACCAAAAGTAACCGTAGGTTTTCCAAAACTTCCCTATCTAGCTTCGAGTTAGAAGGCGCTTATTTAAATGTATTAAAATTTGAAACAGGCGAGCTAACACATTTACCAAGAAGTAAAAACTGGTTTCCCTCCTTAGTCTGACGGCACAACCTCTTGGATGTATTTCTGACACAAGACTTTGGACATCTTTTGTGGAACATTTGAATTCTTGGTTGAGTAGACCCACGAAAATCAATGCAAATTAGTGTCTGACTAATAAAATTGGTTTCACAGTAAAGTGCGGAAAGGAATTTCACATTACAAGTCCCCCTGACCTTGACCTTTGACCTGTTGACATAAAAATGGACAGGAGTCTTTATCCTTCACACTACCCATCATACAAATTTGTATGATATTAAGTAAAGTGTTCTCTACATATCGTATAGAAATCAACTGGATAACTGACCAACCCTTGTCAAAAAATAACCCACTTTCATACCAAAACACACTTAAACCAACATAAAAGTGTGTTTTTTCATAGTCTTTCTTAGCGGAAGTTGGTTTTTGCTAATAAAAGCGAGTTTAAGTGCGTTAAACTGTGCTTTACTGAATTTTAAAGTTGGTTATTTTAAGTAGATGTGTGTTTAAGAGTTTTTTTCTGTAAGGAGTCGGTTTTGTGTGTGTCAAAAGTGAGCCTTTTTATTTATGAGTTGGTTTATGTGTGTTTAATTGTGTCTTTTTGTTTCATAAGCGAGTCTTTTACAACAGAAGTTGGTATTTTTTAAAACAGAAGTGGCTTTAAGCGAGTTTAAGTTGGTCTTTTTGTAAATAATTTTAGAGCTGCAATGAGGCTTAAAATGCAAATGCAAATGCATGTGTTTATAGTCTGATTACTATACTAGACTCATATTCAATCGACTTTGACATTTGCCCCCCGATCACTGGGATATAAGTCGTCCGTTTACATTCGGCACAGTTTGCAGCCACGGCACATTGGCTTTTATCCCTCACAGGTACCCATTTATACTCCTTGGTGGAGAGGAGCAAGCGTGGGATTAATTTTTTGCTCAAGAAAATTCCGTGGTCTGAGCGGGATTTGAACCAGGGACCTTCCGTTTCCTAGACCAGCATCCTACCACTAGACCACGGTCCCACGGTAAAGACTCCCTTTAACACACAGACATGTGCAAAACAATAAACCTCCACTTCTGTGATGTAAGGAATAACTCTACCCCTTTTCCCAATATAGCATTGAAGTAATTACCACATTTCCAGAATGACTTTTGATGGAGTTGAAGAAATCTTCCATCTTGCACCTGAATAGCTTTATGTGTCAACATGGAAGGAAGTGCCTCCAAAATTGGCAATATAAAATTGAAAAACAACTGTATTTGATTCTGACTATATGTAAAAGGTGCAAAAACTTTTAGAACTTTTCCAAGGATGGCTTTTGGAGAAATGTAGTCTCCATTTCCCCCAGTGCCTGAACATTCAAGGGGGATAAGTATAAACACAAACACACATTCAAGGGCAATAACTCTAACTCTTACACTTTCCTCAGGATGGCTTTGAGAGGCAGGTAATTTCCCCTTCTCCAGTACCTGTACATTCAAGAGGACTAACTCTTACCACTTTTTCCAGGATGGCCAGTTTGCACATTCAAGGCCAATAACTCTTAACTCTTACCACTTTCCTCAGGATGGTTTCAAAGGTGGGTAATCTCCCCTTTTCCAGTACTTTAAAATTCAAGAGGACTAACTCATACCACTTTTCCCAGGATGGCTTTGGGAGGCAGGTAGTCTCCCCTTTCTTCCAAAATGTCCAGGGCCAACTGTGCGGCCTCCACATTCCCCTCCTTCTTATTCATGGCCGTGACCCCTGGGAACCTCTCTTCATCCAGCACAGCTACTATCTTAAACCTGTAGAGGGAATTATTGTCTAAGGAACAATTAAACACTTTAAACCCATACCACTCAGATACGCATTTTAACTCGTTTGTAGAAAATCAACTTAAATTAAAGACCTTTCTTAATAGATTCAAGTTTTAAAGGCTCCATTTCCAAACCTAAGATAATGATTTGCAGCCTGCAGCATAAAACCTGAACAGCCTACGAGTTACTGGCAGCATAAAACCTGAACAGACTGCGAGTTACTGGCAGCATAAAACCTGAACAAACTGCAAGTTACTGGCAGCATAAAACCTGAACAAACTGCGAGTTACTGGCAGCATAAAACCTGAACAGACTGCGAGTTACTGGCAGTCTGTTATGGTTTTATGCTGGTTGCATATAGCCATTTTCACTTTGCTTCTGAGCAATTTAACAATTTAATTTGAACCAACAGTGCCAAACCATTAAGAGGACCTCTACATGATACCACATGCCAAATATGAATGCTGTGGCAACGGCAGTTTCAGACCAATTTTTTTTTAAGGTTTTCCCTATATAAGTCTATGTAAAATTGGTGACCCCAGTTTTTGGTGACGTCAGTTTTGACCCCAGGGTCATTATGTGAACAAACTTTGTAGAGGACCTCTAGATGATGCTAATAGCAATATGTAGCAAAGCGATATATCCCGGCTTGTTTGAAGGGGGGCACAATACAGATATCATAAAATACAGGTTAAAGCATGGTTAACAAATTTATAAACTCCTATGGTGTCCTACTTGGGTCGGTGCGGGGGTCCTTCCTGTGTGTATTCAAACGTGAGTTTTTTGCTGATCTTCTGGGCATACTCGTTCAGAATGCTCACCGGATTCTTGCCAGGAATACCGAGTCTGATCTGCGTGTGCTGAACTGGGGCTCCGGCTCCCTGTTCAAAAAATTGACTGACATTACCTGTAGATACGTTATATACATTCTACCTGTAGATACCTTATATACATTTTACATGTAGATATGTTATATACATTCTACCTGTAGATACCTTATATACATTCTACCTGTAGATACATTATATACATTCTACCTGTAGATATGTAATATACATTTTACCTGTAGATATGTTATATACATTTTACCTGTAGATATGTTATATACATTCTACCTGTAGATACGTTATATACATTCTACCTGTAGATACGTTATATACATTCTACCTGTAGATATGTTATATACATTCTACCTGTAGATATGTTATATACATTCTACCTGTAGATACTTTATATACATTCTACCTGTAGATATGTTATATACATTTTACCTGTAGATATGTAATATACATTTTACCTGTAGATATGTAATATACATTTTACCTGCAGATATGTTATATACATTCTACCTGTAGTTATGAAATATACATTTTACCTGTAGATATGTCATATACATTTTACCTGTAGATATGTAATATACATTTTACCTGTAGATACGTTATATACATTTTACCTGTAGATATGTTATATACATTTTACCTGTAGATACCATATATACATTCTACCTGTCGATATGTTATATACATTCTACCTGTAGTTATGTAATATACATTTTACCTGTAGATATGTTAAATACATTTAACCTGTAGATATGTTATATACATTCTACCTTTAGATATGTTATATACATTCTACCTGTAGATATGTTATATACATTCTACCTGTAGATACGTTATATACATTCTACCTGTAGATATGTTATATATACATTCTACCTGTAGATACGATATATACATTTTACCTGTAGATATGTAATATACATTCTACCTGTAGATATGTTATATACATTCTACCTGTAGATACGTTATATACATTTTACCTGTATCTATGTTATATACATTCTACCTGTAGATACGTTATATACATTCTACCTGTAGATACGTTATATACATTTTACCTGTAGATACGTTATATACATTCTACCTGTAGATACATTATATACATTCTACCTGTAGATACCTTATATACATTCTACCTGTAGATATGTTATATACATTCTACCTGTACATACATTATATACATTCTTCCTGTAGATACATTATACATTATACCTGTAGATATGTTATATACATTTTACCTGTAGATATGTTAAATACATTCTACCTGTAGATATGTTATATACATTCTGCCTGTACATACATTATATACATTCTACCTGTAGATACATTACACATTATACCTGTAGATATGTTATATACATTTTACCTGTAGATATGTTATATACATTCTACCTGTAGATATGGTATATACATTCTACCTGTAGATACATTATATACATTCTACCTGTAGATACCTTATATACATTCTACCTGTAGATATGTTATATACATTCTACCTGTACATACATTATATACATTATACCTGTAGATACATTATACATTTTACCTGTAGATATGTTATATACATTCTACCTATAGATATGTTATATACATTCTACCTGTAGATATGTTATATACATTCTACCTGTAGATGTATTATAAACATTTAAACTTCATCATTTTGATGTTGTAAATAATGATGGTCCGCATTTACTGTAGATTTTTTTGTAGTTTTTTAACAATTTGCAGCAACATTATTTCAGTCATATCAGGGCAGTCAGTTTTGAATCAGAGGAAGGAGGAAAATATCCCTAGGAAGAATATTGTTATCAATCCCTGACATAAGTTATGTGGAAGGCCGTGAATTGAACATGCACTCCTCAAATTTGCTGTCAAGCAATTCACCCACTGAGGTAACAAGAGTAGATTATAGCTGCACATTTGACCTTCATCATTCATATGCTTGCGGGACCAGCCAGGTAAATTTCCATAAACAGTGCGGATTAAACGTTTTTCCTTCTTAGAGAAACAAGAATATCAGTGAAACTGATGGATGCTCCCCAATGATGCTTTGTCGGACCTACATGCCAAATATGTAAGAGATGGGTAAAATATTGAAGGCGCTATGAGAAACTGTAACAAAAGTGTGACGGAAGGAAGGAAGGAAGGAAGGACAAACTGGCAACTAAATGCTCCTCCGAAAATTTTCGGGGAGCATAAAAATCTAAAACATTTCAGAGTAAAGCTTTTGTATACACACAGGGATTTTTTTCCCGTCTTTGTGAAGTGGCCTTGGCACCCTCATTTTGTGAAAAAATGAGTTGCAAACTGTTAAAAATTGTGAAAAAATGAGTTGTGAAATGTTCAAAATTGTGAAAAAATTAGTTGCACACTTTTTTTTAAATTGTGAAAATTTGAGTCATGAACTTCTCAAAGCTTTGTCACAGATGTGACTAATAGCCCCACATGCCGCATTGACACAGAATATTTTGCATGTTAAAACGCACTAAGTGACCCCGTGACCTATATTCGAACTTGACCTAGACATCATCTAGATACAACTTCTGACCAAGTAAGGTGAAGATCGGATGAAAACAACTTGAGTTAGAGAGCGGACAACCAATACGGACCGACAGACAGACCGACAGACAGACAGGATCACTCCTATATACCCCCCTAAACTTCATTTGTGGGGGTATAAAAAGCGACTTACAGCCGGTGTGGAGACTTTGAACTTTCTCTGCAGAAGTCCTTTCTTGATGAGTTCCTGCAGCACAACACACGCTGCCTCCTTCTTTGCTTTCTTAGCACTGCTTCCCTGCACCTCCGGGTAGGTCTCGTTGCCAAGGGTTACCGACATTGTGAACCTTTTGAAACAAAACAGTTTTGAGTCATGCTCTGAGAAAAAGGGGTTAAATGCATGTGCGTAAAATGTCGTCCCAGATTAGTCTGTGCAGTCTACACAGGTTAACAAGGGACAACACTTTCCGCCTAAACTGGATTTTCGTCAAGATTAACCTTCCATTTTACGAAAAATACAAGAAAAGCCGAAAGTGTTGTCCCTGATTAGCCTGTGCGGACTGCACAGGCTAATCTGGGAGGACACTTTAAGCACTTGCATTCAACCCCTTTCTCACAGAGCGAGGCTCATTAAAAGAGTATTTATTCCAGCTATGATGATTTTAGCATGTATGATACACATTTGCAGTAAGAGTTATTTTTCCCATCAGTATTCACACATTTTTATTTAACAAAGAATTACAGGATGCATAATGGCCATCAGGTATAGGGCCTTTTTAATGGAAATAAATATTAAAACATAAAGTTTTTCGGATGACAAGAAAGATATGAAGATAAATTATATTTTAAACCATTTTCTCTTGAATAAAAAAGAGTGCCATTTTGCAGACAAATGCCCGATCAGTAAAAAAAATCAGTCAAGTCAAGTCTCAATTTATTTCCCTTATTTTACCTTCGACCTTAATTTTTTACCTTGATGTTCAACTGATGTAATTTGTTATAATGTGTATCACTCAGTATGCCTGTAACTACTGAACAATTCCATCATAATCCTTAATATGCTCAAGACAAAGTTTTGACCTTGATTTCTGAAGTGACCTTAGAGCAACTGACCTGGTTTTTGCGCATGACACTCCATCTTACAATGCTAATCACCTTTGCCAAGTTATTTGAAAATCCATCAATGACGGAAAAAGTTATGCTCTAGTCAAAATGTCAAGTACTTATTTCCAAAATGTGGCATCTGATCTTGAATTGTGACCTTGACCTTGAACCTAGACGCCTGCTTTTCATTTGCAAAACTTTGTCTCGTAATGTAGATCACTCTTCAAGGTAATTACATAATTTGACAATTGATCTTAAGCTGTGACCTTGACCTTGGATCTAGGAACCTGGTTGTTGTGCGCGACACTCTGCCTAATCATGCTGATCACTTGTGGCAAGTTTGAAAATCCATCCACAGTGGACGAACTTGGTCTTTGCAAAAACAAGAAATGTGTTCGTCAGAAACACAAAGCCCCCTACTGCGCCGCTTGGATTTTTTTATATTTTTGTTTATTATATCCCTTTAAAATTATTACTTTCCTTGTGAAAATGATCTGTACCTGCCAAATGATAAATAG
>VMBQ01014717.1:0-13925 GCA_007657795.1 Dreissena rostriformis | reverse complement strand
TGACTTGAGATAGAAAGGGGCATTGTTTCCGGACATTAACTAGTATACGTGTTAATCTCTATTTTTTCTCAGTTCTGTGTATAATGACAATTATTTGCCATTCATAGTTTATTGCAAGTTTGTTTACACCTAAACAAACGTGTTTGTTTTTATGCCCCCTTTTTAAAAAAGGGGGTATATTGTTTTTGGCCTGTCTATCTTTCTGTCTGTCTGTCAGTCTGTCTGTCCAAAACTTTAACCAATATTAAAGTTTTGTCATTACTTTTGCAGTATTGAAGATAGCAACTTCATATTTGGCATGCATCTGTATCTCATGGAGCTGCACATTTTGAGTGGTGAAAGGTCAAGGTCAAGGTCATCCTTCAAGGTCAAAGGTAAAAAAAAAGCAAAAAAAGCGGCGCATTGGGGGCATTGTGTTTCTGACAAACACATCTCTTGTTATTCTAAGTGGTAAGATGATAAATAATTTATGATTGTCACAACATGTTATTGAATATAAAACATAATTTAATTTAAATGTAAGCCTAGTACCCGGTTAGCACTTAGGTAATACGTAGCGTCTAGGGCAGGTAATTAATTCTATTTTAATGTCAACTCAATTGATGATGTAGTGACATCCTCACATATTTATAGCATGGATAACCATTGCTCTTATTTATGTGTCCGTCTTCATCTTTTACAGACGCGATTGACAAAACACGGATGCGATTCACATTCCCGAAGCGAAGTAACATGGGTTGAAACAATACTAAAATATTTAAATTAATTCAAAATAGATACTGGGGTTAAAGCATTTCGAAAACATCGAGATGCATTCAAATTAGGAATTGGGTTAAAGCACTGAAAAAAACACATTTAAAGGCATTTAAATTATCGAATACGAAGCAATTAATTGTGCGTTTGGTAATACAATTCAGACCATGTTTGTAATGTAGGAATTTAAGGCAACTGTCCGTCTTTTTAAATATTGTTGTATATATATATAGTCCTTATTGGGTGTTAATTTTCGATCTAGGTCCTTTTGGTACCAAGTCTGATAGACTTCCTTTAAGAACACATATTTACCTCTGCGTTTCACCATTTCGCTATCAATATTACACTTATTGTATGGCCTTTTTGCATGTGTTTTGTCCTTTATCTATATAAGACCACTGACATCGTTGGGGTCTGTTCTGGAATTGAACCATAGAGTATTATTTTGTTTTTGACTGTCAACACATGTTTTATCGCACTGCAATGCTCTGTTAAAAACGCCTTTCCAAATCACCGTAGTGAATTATGATATGTAACATTACGATAAAGCTTTTCCACCGATGTCAACTTTCTAATGATGAATTTTCTTTCCGTTTTTGTCTTTTACGTTAACTTCATCCTTGGACCTCGGAAAAAAGTTTCCTTTCCCCACCCACACAATTTCTCCTACACTTTATATCGAACTAAAAAAGACCAATGCGCCTTCAAAATCAAGGACATCCGCGGAAGATATTCGTCTCTGAAACAGTAAATCTTAATCCCCCCCTGGGGCGAAGCGAGAGGGGCATCAACAGCAGTTGATGAACGCCGTTTGTCCATCCTTCAGTCCGTCCAAACGTTACATTTTCGTTTGTGCCCCATATCTCCAATACCATTTGTGGGCTTCTTTTTTATAAAACAATTCTTAAATAGTAAGGTCAATCAGACGATGAGGATAGTATATAAAGAACTGCATTATATATTAAGGTTTATCTCCTGTTTATGCAGCCAAAGTTTCACTTTATGTGTATGAGTCTGTCACTCAGACTCATTGTCGATGCCACACTTGAATATCTTAACCTTTATTTTCCTTGAAGTGATGTGCACATGTATGAGCCGGTCATGCTGTTCAAATGTCAAGAATACACTTAACAGTAAAAACATTTGCATCAGTGTTCGTGTCCAATCCATGTGTCTTAAATCTTGGAAGTTTTTTTTTTTTAAACTTGGATACTATGTTCAGGTCCCCAAGACGATGTGAAGAAATCATGACTCTGTTTCTTCGGCTCTAGGTCAATAGTTTGCGGATCCATTTTTGTTTCACCGACTTAGCGGAACTCTTTTAATTTCCATACATATGGTAAGCCGTTTTGAGAATGTTTGAATATTAAATATTCAGATGTGAGAAACAACGCTTATTACTTCTTTTTCCAATTTTAAAGATAGCAGGAACATTGTTAAGTATCAGGACTCAATCTTCCTATTAAATACAAAATATTAGAACTGACATTTAAATAAAACGGAGAGGATGTCTTTTAATCAACGTTTTCAACACCTCAATTAGCTTTTTAATAAAAGCAAGACGATTGCTGAATAGAAAGAAAAGCCGACAAGTTATGAGTTTTATATCTGTGTATACTGCTTGTTTTTTTGTATCGAGTTTAGTAATTTGCTTCAAATGTGTCGCTTTTCAATGTTTAGTTCATTGTTTTACATTTTGTTTGTTTTAAAAGACAATAAGTTATAATATCAGGCCATTATTCTAAACAAGTTTTCTGCTCTCAACCAATGTTTATTTTGGTGCTTCGGATTCCTTAATTATGTTTCGTAAAGAAACCGAAATCCTATTTGTGTAGCCTGCTGAAGAGAAAGAAAGCTTCGATTCTTATTGTTATGTTACCACGTACAATTGGAGAAGCGTATACTGTGTTTTATGATCGATTAAGCCTCAGGATTTAATTTTAATTGCTTATTTCAAGAATTTGTTTAAAATGCATGCTGAAATACAAAAACAAAAGTTGTTCTTACTTATATTATAGAAATTGACATGACATTATGCATATTTATTTGTTTAGTATCTTGCAAATTATTAATGGAAACTTAGTCACAAACTGACTAAAAAAAGAGTAATTGCAAATAAAATCACGCCTAACATTGGTTCAATTGTGTCGCAAAATTGTTAAATGGTGCCCCTTTGATGCTTTGCAACTATGGCTTTCTTTTATATACAGATTTAATATTTCCAGAGTGTGATTCCTATTGATTGTTTTTAGAAAACTTGCGTATATCACAGTTTTATGTACACTAATAATATTGCAAGGATGTGCATTGTGTTGTTGATCTCGTTTTAACTTAGGCTCATCTTGCAAACTGTTCTGGCATGAGTTTATCATTTATTTAAATAACCTGTACTAGTATAGTTTACTAAAATACTAGTCAAAGGCATTGATCAATAACATTTAAAATTATTTCTTATTGCAGGCAAAACACATGAATGATCCACAGGTGTATTTAATTTTAGGGATTTGTATCTTTTTCTACATGTACCCAGATTAAACATGTACATAAACGATGGCAAATATTGTAAATATCGTGTGATCATATATCAGTTGCCTAATTAATAATTTAAATTGTGAATCTTCACAAATTATCCTCGCTGTGGGAAGAAATGGCCTCATGTTTGTAGGATAAGTGTTGTCTCAGATAAGCTTGTGCAGTCCGCACAGGCTTATCAGGGACGACACTTACCGCTTTGATTGTATTTTTTGTTGAAATGAAGTTTAAGCAAAATC
Source organism: Dreissena rostriformis (assembly GCA_007657795.1). Taxonomy (NCBI): domain Eukaryota; kingdom Metazoa; phylum Mollusca; class Bivalvia; order Myida; family Dreissenidae; genus Dreissena; species Dreissena rostriformis. The sequence goes on along the minus strand of VMBQ01014717.1, from coordinate 10,401 downwards.
CCAGTTTAGGCGGAAATTGCTATCGCAGATCAGCCTGTGCGAACTGTACAGAACAATATGGAACAACACTTTTACGATGAAGCATTACGCCCCGTTTCATCAGAGCGCGGCTAAAACGAATACTTTGTATGACAGTCTGTTTTATTTATAACTTAACTTCAGCGAATTTCGAGTGAAGGTGTCGTTAAAGTCGGAATACATTTGACTGCAATGTTATCGGCCTAATTTCCTAAATAAACGCGTAAAAGACACGTGCCTATACATTGTGTTTTCAGAGATGAAAAAGGGAAAAAAATGCAATAAAAACTGAAAGGGCTTTGGGTGAAAGGTCTTTTTTGTCTGTTTCGATCCTTGATTGGTGTAAGAGTAGTTTTATATCGACTCCAAATATATCGACAACTTGAGAATACTACTACATTTATTTACTACTTATATATTAATAACTTTTGTAAAACTGTGCGATACAGAACATAAAGCAACTATCTGTTACTGACAAATGAAATTTAGAACACGATAAAACAACTTATGATAGATATTTACCAATTATTAAAGCATTATGTATATTGCTTGTATGCAATACAAAAATTGTGTGTCGTTTAAAATGGATACAAAACAAAAATGAAATTTTAGTATAAATTACAGTTTTGTTAGATATTATTATTATTTCTAAATACTGTTCCGATTGATTTGATCGTTAAATATGAAAACAAATATTGAATTTTCAATATGATCATACACTAATTTTCATTTTCTGTTATTACAGCTTAAATAATTGATTCTTGTAGAACAATTATATAATGTTAATGTTGATGTAAGTATTTGTTTATTTACACTTACAACGGTCGGAAAGTTAACAAAACAATTATCGATCTTCTGAGCTTGTCTCCCAAAATACAGTATGCAAATTTTCCACAGCATCATTGTGTAAATTTCTTAAAGTGTGCCTATACATATTTTAAACCCAAGCTACGCCCCTAAATGTTCTGTTTGGTGTATAACTTAATATTATGGATCTACCTGGCTAAATTTAGCAACTTGTTCTAAGTGTATTGAGTTAAGCAATTTTACAATAACAAACTGTACTTGTGTTGGTAAATCACCTCCCTTACCTTGACTATAAAGCACGTACTTAACATTCGTTTGTAATATAAATTGATCGGTCGATAGTCTAGGTTCGTATTGTGTTTAGCCAGCCATTTGGTCGGTTCACCAATCCCCAATACTTTGTATCCAGACTCGAGTTTGAATTATTCACCTGATGGTAACAAGAGTATCAATATTCTGTTCCTGGATTTTCAATTTAAATTTAATAAGTAGACCGGTTAAGTAATCAAACTATTAAACTACTTTATTTTAAACATTTAATTAGTTAAATACAAGATGCAGATATTAAACATCATAGACAGTTAAACATTATAACAATATGATATGTAGTGTATATACAGTATAGTAACATAAGCATATTATATATGCAATTAATAATAAAATGCAAAATGATTAGTATGTTTTTATATAAATTGTAATGTTTTATATAAATTTTAAAGAACTAAACAAGTACAATGTTTATTTTACAAATTTAAATACGATGTTAAGTGGTGACTCATTCTACTGCTTCTGTCACTTTTGCCCATAATTACGCCTAAACAATCTAGCGCATTTTGTATTTATCTGTTTACGGTGGTAAGTCAATGTTTTGAAACCTCGGTGTGAAAATGGTGAACATTATGGGACACAACAATCACAATGGCAATTAACTCGAAAAATTACAGTATAGGTCACAATGTAATATAATGAACGCTGCAATTTGAACGCAAATGGACAAGAAATAAAGAAATGTAGATTAAGCATACGTTGCAATAGAGCCACATGCCATTAAAATATGACGTCTCATTTTGCTGAACCCGTTCGATAAACAGTTCATCTCGGGACTAGGCAGTTTCCGATGTTGGTCCCGTAAAACGACCGACGAACAGTGGTGCATTGAGCTGTTAGTTCCAGATCATAAACATGAACGGGTGATCAGCCTTAAACACCGACATACAACGCACCAACATTCCACCAGAGGCAGCTGCAGCCTCTGTACCTTCTTCGTTGACATCAACAAACGCTTTGTGGAACACTTCAGAAACAAACAAATCCTTTCCCATTCCAGAGAGGTCAGCTTTGCTTTCATCGAACACGTCCGGCATTCCGAGAGCAGATAATGTATCTGAAAGCTGGAATGAACTCTCAAGCTTAAATTTCGGAACGGAAAATTTAACATTTGGTTCGAAACGTGTATTTTCGATACATTGGTTCAATGATTCGACGTTTATGTTCTTCTCCATTTCCAGCAATCCATCGACGGTTTTTGGAAGTAGAATAACCATAGCCATTTCATTCCCAAAATAAGGCAGTTGTAAAACCCGACAATTCAAAGCTTTGTTTTAGCCAAATCGGGGCCACTTCATTTCTCGTTCCATCATATCCACCTTTACACATTTTCCATCCAATGTATGGAAATCAGCCTTTTGTGTATTCCATGTTTTAAACGGTGTTGCCCAGTTTCCTTTGAAATAGATGACATTTGCAACCACCATTCTTGTGAGAGCATTAATAGATCCGCTGGGCAGGAGTTCTTTTATCTTTTCGTTTGTGACTGCCTCTACCCATTTGTTGATTTCTTGTCTGCTTCCCTCTGAGTTGGATTTGAAGTCCAAGGATTTGACATCTGAGGCAAAATGTTGGACTACAGCTTTAATATAGTCTTCCAGGATGCCATTATCACTGTTCGGATAAAGCCTGTTGGCGCTTTTCAGTGTGACCTGATCGCTCCCTTTACTCAACACCTTTACAAATTGCTCAGCATCAGCAAGTATCATCTGTTGATCATTTGACCTAAGTCGTAGCGTAGAAATCATTTGGTTTCTGGTTTCATTACTTGTTCCAGTTTGAACCATCGTCATGGCAACAAAAATGCTGCTTGGCGACATAAACAGGTTGTCATTTTGATTGTGAGAAACAACATGTTTGTACAAATCCAGCGAAAAGCTTAATGCACTTGATGACATGGTTGTTGGCTGTTGACAGGATTATAACGCCGTTATCGTGGAGGGCTTCCTAGAATTTAAGATTATTCACATAATTCAACTTTGTAATTAAGTTCATTTGTGTTCTATTGTAAATGCATACTTGAAACATACAATAGATGATTAATTTAACCGGGCTTGGAATTATGACACGGTGGGATAAACTGAAAGTTATAGCAGAAAACAAGAGGGTCAAAGGTCCTTGGTAGCTCACCTGGAAACCTAAGTAACAAAACAAATCTAAGCAGCTTTTGTGCTGCATGTTTAATTAACGTGTCTTCTGACCTAGCTTTAAACATTGAACCATTTTTGAACGCGGTTGAGCTATACAAAGGAAAGACATGTTTTGGTAAAGGTTCATGGTGATTGGGAAAAACATGTGACTGATGAAGTTTTCACAAGGTTTCATAGCCATATTAGGACAACTTCCTCACCGACTTGTAACCATATTTTTCGAAAGAACGGAATCATTTTAAAATTAGGAAGAGATATCATTTTAAAAAATGTTCTGAAAAAGTTTGACGAAGATTGGACAAACAATTTGAGTTCTAGAGTGTTCACAAGGTTTCAATACAGTCATATAAGGGACCTTATTATGGAGTAAACGGTTATTACAAAGCAATCGTTTACAATGGGAATCCTAAAATTATTTTTTTGTGTATGTCTATTTATAAAAACGTTGGAAAGATTGTTAAATTGATTTAATTTATAGTTTAAAAAAAATACACAAACAACGGTTTGTTTATTGTGCATTAGTCTGTAAAACAGGTATTGAAAAGCAGTCATACTTATTTGTATGTTCTCATGATATTGTGACTTTTTACTATTGACTTTTATTGTTAGAGATACCGTAATCCAATTCTGAAGCAGACAGAAGAGTGTTTTAGTAGTATGTACTGTATGGTCGTTATGCATATTGTTTTATGCTTTTTACTTATGTTCTATAAGTTATTGTAAAGTTGTGAATGTGTTTTGAAGATTTATATTAAAACGTAATTTATTGAAACAGAGCTGTGTTGTTCAAGTTGTTTTTACTTAAAATTAATCTTGTGAAATACAAGTCGCTATGTAACGTGATGAGATATTTATGCTTTGTTAAACATACAAACCCATTAGTAAATATTAAAGAGTTTTGATGAGTAGGAAGTGGCAACACATTATTGGCACTTGTGCTTACCTATATGTGTCGCGTTCTGAGAAAACTGGGCAAAATGCATGTACGTAAAGTGTCATCCCAGATTAGCCTGTGCAGTCCGCACAGGCTAATCAGGGACGACAATTTTACACTTTTATGGATTTTTTCTATTAAATGATGTCTCTTCTTAGCGAAAATCCAGTTTAGGCGGAAAGTGTTGTCCCGGATTAGCCTGTGCAGCCTGGGACGACACTTTACGCACATGCATTTTGCCCAGTTTTCTCAGAACGCGACACAAATGTCAAGGTCAATCATTGAGACTAAAGTTTAACAAGGGCGATATTGTAAACAGCTGGTGAGTACAGTAACGTTCCTGTGCACAGAGGGAATTAAAAAAAACTTGGCACTAGTTCTTTCCGGTATGTGTCGCATAAAAGATCCTCAATCAAGGCCATGATCGTGCTAAGAGGTAAAAGGTCAAACTACATCAAATTGTTTTAGAAATTAAGGAGCGAACTCTATAGTTTAACAATAAACTTAAGGATTTTAAAATAAGATGAAGCAAATTTTAAACTACCGATACAAGACGGTTTTTGATGTACAATGTAATACCTGGAGATCAAACATAAAAATGAAGTATTGATTTATTAAAGCCGTATGTCTGTGTCAAAGTGATATGCGGGGGTACTTATCACTTCAGTGATAGCTCTAGCTTAAAATGAGCGGCACTCTGGAAAAATCGGGCTTAAAGCGTCGCCTCAGGTTAGCCTGTGCAGTCCGCACAGGCTAATAAGGGACGACACTTTCCGCTTTTATAGATTTTTGTTGTTCAAGAAATTCTTTTCTAAACAAAAATTCAGTCTAAGAGGGAAAACACTTTACGCACAAGGATAAAGCCCAGTTTTCTCAGAGCAAGTCTCAACAACATGTATAGCCCTTCAAAAGTTATCGATGAGACACAATTTGTGCGTCATACTTGTGTTTGCAGCCATTTCGAACGTTATTCAATGTTTGTTTCATATAGACTGGCATAACTGCTGACTGTAGTACAAAATAAATACACACATACACATGCATTCAGACCGATTTTAAATGGTTGACGTTTTTCCCCCACAAAGAGTGAGTGACATTACACCTGTCCATACGTACATCCTGAAATTATGTGGACAATTGATCGTAATTTATTTCAAAAACTGCCAACACAAATTGTCCAGTTTGGTAACTTTTTTTACCGAAACCCCTACAATTTCCCGCCGAAATGAATGAGTGAAAAGTATGAACATGCATTTTTTGGCGTGTCTTTATTTAGGCGACAAAACGTTCACATACCACTTGAAATAAGGACATGAAATTTCAACTATATTTCGTGCTTTGATTTAATCATAGATCGTCATGAATTTGTGTTTAATTAAATACTTATTTTATGTCGTTAAGTGGTCACGGTTAAATCTTTAGAATATTTGATTGAATAAGCCAGGTAAAAATAACAAAATGAAACGTTTAGAATCTTCATTGAGATTTAAAATCGTTGACTTATAGCTAAAATCCTTACTGACTGGCCCTGTATCCTGATATAGGATACTACCGCCGCATAGAGGCTGTGGTAAATTGTGTCGCGTTCTGAGAAAACTGGGCATACTGCATGTGCGTAAAGTGTCGTCCCAGATTAGCCTGTGCAGTTCGCACAGGCTAATCAGGGACGACACTTTCCGCTTTTATGACATTTTTCGTTTAAATGAAGTCTCTTCTTAGCAAAAATCCAATTTACGCGGAAAGTGTCGTCCCTGATTAGCCTGTGCGGACTGCACAGGCTAATCTGGGACGGCACTTTACGCACATGCATTATGCCCAGTTTACTCAGAACACGAGACAATATGCCACGCGTTTTGTTTCATCTAATTACATGTAATAGTACATGAATTAACTGTAATTAATCGTAATTAACAGTTCATGAAATCGTACACCGGATGTAATTAAAACTTAGCTCGAATAATTCTGGTTATGTATAACGTAATTAAATATCGATTGCAACTCCATTAAAGTGAATTCCAATCAGCATTGTTTAAAACCCGTTTATGCCTGGTGGACTCTCCAATCCTTCTAAATTGGATCAATTTATTTCCAAAATTAGGGATGTCTAGTGTATTTATTTCTATATTTAACAAATCTTTAAGCAAACAGCGCAGACCTAGATGAGACGCCGCATCATGCGGCGTCTCATCTGGGTCTATGCTGTTTGCCAAGGCCTTTTTTTTCTAGAACTGCGCTAATACGATGCTGACATGTTTAAAAGTTCGGCTATGTTCGGCTATGTTCCGTATAATGTTTCATTTTGGCCAAATCGTATGAGATCCAGGCGCACGTAAATAACATACAAATCTCGGACACCGTTTTCGTGGCATATTGGTGTCGTTATACGCCTTTCGACCAAGATGTCGAAGGTTCGAGTCTCGAATAGAGCTTGTTCTGAGATTACTGGCTGCATGTCCAGCAGCTACAGTTTAAAGGGACTTGTTCACAGATTTTGACATGTTTTGAAGTTTGTCATTAAATGCTTTAAATTGATAAAAAAAAAAACGATTCAAGACCTCAAATATAAAAACAAAAATAAAAGTAAAAAAAAAATAGAAATAAGGTTAACCAGACCAGGGCTCGAACCACTGACCCATGGAGTAAAAGCCCAAATTCAGAGTTTATGATCGGGTCGTTGTTTAATCTTTACGACAACATTATGCGCGGACCTTACCAACCGTTTTCACATGGGTTACCATTTATTTTATACTTTGTATAAGCATCCACGTGTTTTTTTTTTTTACAAAAAATAACGATAACAAAGAAATCGATTTTTTTTAATCGTTTCGCGTCTGAGACGCTTTATAATTTTATCAATTTCTAACGATGATTTTTCATTAGGGAAAGTGTATTTTCAGTTTGAGTCTGCGTCATTAGTGTTATTTTGCACACTGATGTACATTGTTCATTTATTTCTTGAATCTGTGACAAAAAGTTAAAAAATTCTCATTTTGATAAACTGTGAACAAGTCCCTTTAAAGGAATGGTATCAATTGCTTTACTGCAGACCCCGATATATTGCAAAGGAATCCTTAGTAAAGATGTTCATACGTAAATTGTGTTCATAAATCAAAACTGAGACTTGCGAGAGGTGACACAAAACTAACCAATACTTCACTTTGGTTAAACCCGGGCGCCTTCTTATGCCGTCCATTTCAGACTGTATTCGGGATGTAAACGAATTGAAATACCCTGTTTTATCTGACTGACATTTTCTCTATAGTTCACTACGTATCATATACAATGAAAACAGTGCCCCTTTGAAACGAGTAAATTATAAGTCCNTAGATGTATTAGCGACCGTGTGTGTATGCTTGCAGGCGAGTGTACATCTTCTTTTTGAACTCGACGCCATTTTTGTTTTGAATGTCTGGCCTTTCACCCTTGACCTGCTCACGTGATACACAATGTCTTGTGCCGACCAATCAAAATTTGTTATCGGAAAACCGGCTCGGAATCGCTCGGCATGATCAAGTAAACAGCGATGTAAACAAACTGATTGTTTGTAAACACAATTGACTTGGAGGACACTGTATTTTGAGCTCAAAACAAGTTGTATTGCTCATTATTTTTTTATGGTAATGTCCAATAGCATATATATATATATTGTTTTTTGATAATCTTTATAAATAAAATATGAAACAAATATTAAACAATCGGTAAATAATTACGGATCGTCACCTTTATAGGACCTTTAAAGGGTGTATCTTGTAAATAACAAAATCTTAACTCCAAAGTGTTGGTTCAATTGCAGAAACAATGTGTGTTTTTTATGTCCCCCAGTCTATACTGGGCGACATACTGTTTTTGCCCTGTCGGTTTGTTGGTTTGTTGTTTTGTTTGTTGTTTGTTGCACAAACTTTAACATTGGCTATAGCTTTTGCAATATTGAAGATAGCAACTTGATATTTGGCATGCATGTGTATCTCATGGAACTGCACGTTTTGAGTGGTGATAGGTCAAGGTCATCCTTCAAGGTCACAGGTCAAATATATGGGTTAAAATCGCTCAAAAGGGGACATAGTAAGGGGCGGATCAAGATTTCTGGTTAGAGGGGGCGGGATATTGAAAGATTTTCTGGAGTTCAAGGGGGCCGCTATGGCCCCTGGTGGGTGCAGAGCAAAGCCCTGCTAGGGGGTCCAGGGCGGCGAAGCCCCCCTGTAAGCTCCACGATTTTAGTGATGTTGAAGGCTTTGACAACCACTTCTCGAGCATTTAGCAATTGTCTGTGATAAGTGGGAAATGTTGAGTTCGAAAAAGAAGAAAAATGAGTTTAAATAGGTGATTTAGATCTAGTTAAGTGTGAAACATCAAATGAATTGACTTTACTTTGGCGATTTTAGGAAGGGCGTGCCGCGTCCGCCCCCCCCCTGGATCGTCCTATGAAAGTGTTTCACAAACACATCATGTTTTTTGTTGTCGTTTGTTTTTTGTTGTTGTGTTTTTTTGTTAGTTTTTTTTGTGAGGGGGGGGGGTAATGTTTTTGAAATCTTAGAGACATGTGTTGAAGAGCCTTGTTATTAAAGTTAAGTTAAATTGTCATTTATTAAAAAGAGTGTATATATTATATTCTAACTAGCGAAATAACGCACACTTTTAAGAAAATAGTGTTCAGAAATACGAAAATCTGTCTCTTTAAATGGTAATGGTAGCGGTGGTGTAAATAAAGAGAGTCATTTGCATTAATGACCGGACAATTTTCGTGGTGTTAGATCTTAGTTTGAATACAAACGACGCTTTTCTTGTCTCGAGGGACGACGTATGTTCTCGTATATTCAAAACATGACATGGGTAGATGTGAGCATAATACACACCTTCATTTGCCTTCAACCAATGTCAATATAACCGTGCTTCAAGCGTTATAGATACAAATATCCACTGAGTTATACCTTTATTGGCCATCGCATTCAATGTATACATAGGATAATGTATACCAATAACGGTACTTCAAGATGTAGCCGGGTCGTCGTTCATGGCAGACAGCTCACCGACGCCTTCGAAGTGAGAACCGGAGTGAGACAAGGCTGCTTACTCTCACCTTTCCTGTTCCTGCTAGCCATATACTGGGTCATGAAGACCTCGACGGATCATAAGCGAAATGGAATCCAGGGGACACTCTGGAAATAGTTGGACGACCTGGAATTTGCCGACGACCTGGCTCTTATCTCCCACCCCAACAGCAGGTGCAGGAAAATACCAACATGGTAGCGGACAACTCAGCTAGAATGGGCCTCACCATCAACAGAGGGAAGAGCAATGTGCAAGACGAACGCACTAACGACATATCCATCAAAGTTCAAGGCGAGGCGCTGGGAGAGGTGGACAGCTTTAACTATCTCGGTGGCATTCCGGACATACATGGAGGAACGGATGCAGACGTCAGAACCCTCATCGGTAAAGCACGAGCAGCCTTTCATGAACTGAAGAATATCTATGGATCCAGCGCAATCGGCAGCACCACCAAAATAAGGCTCTTCAATACCAGCGTGAAGTCAATACTCTTCTATGGAGCAGACACCTGGAGAACCACTGTCGTCACCATTAAAACAATTCAGGTCTTCATTAATACCTGCCTCAGGAAGATCCGCCAGATCCGCGGGCCAGACAAGAAATCCAACGACGAATTATGGAGAAGAACAAAGCAGCAGCCCGTTGAAGAAGACATCCTTCAGAGACGTTGGTGATTGATACGCCACACCCTTCGCAAGCCTGCATCCAATACTACAAGGCAATCTCTCATCTGGAACACCCTCGGGATAAGGAAGAGAGGGCGGCCTAAAACCACCTGGCGCCGCGACCTGTATGCCGATGCTAAGCAGATGGACAAGACGTGTGGGCAGCTGGAGAGACTCGCCGACAACCGAGACACCTGGAGGAAGCTGGTCGGCGGCATTTGGTCCCAGACGCAGATGATGATATGATGACATTTGATCACACGTAGGAAAAATTCGATTTGTGAAACTAAGTGTCAATTAAAGGTGTATAAATCATTAAAACCAAACGCAAATAACACCCGGAGTTTACGTGTTTCTAAACCGATGCCTCCTTGGCAGAATGCCGACCTCATTGGTTTAGTACAGAGTGTTTGTGTATTTCGAAGTTTATGAGGTCCTTCCGCGCCTGAGG
>VMBQ01014716.1:0-11099 GCA_007657795.1 Dreissena rostriformis | reverse complement strand
GAAAGAATTATGTCAAAATCTCCAAGGTCAAGGTCACACTTTGAGGTCAAAGGTCAAAAATGGCCATAAATGAACTTGTCCGGGCCATAACTATGTCGTTCATCAAGGGATTTTGAAATCATTTGGCACATATGTTCACCATCATTGGACAGTGTGTCGCGCCAAAGAATTACGTCAATATCTCCAAGGTCAAGGTCACACTTTGAGGTCAAAGGTCAAAAATGGCCATAAATGAGCTTGTCCGGGCCATAACTATGTCGTTCATCAAGGGATTTTGAAATCATTTGGCACATATGTTCACCATCATTGGACGGTGTGTCGCGCGAAAGAATTACGTCAATATCTCCAAGGTCAAGGTCACACTTTGAGGTCAAAGGTCAAAAATGGCCATAAATTATAATGGCATAATAATTCTTAAAAATTGCCATAAATAAGCTTCTCTTGTTTTGTGAGACAGCATGCAAAATATTCTGTGTCAATGCAGCATGTGGGGGTATACGTCACGTCAGTGACAAAGCTCTAGTTTAATATATATTAATATATAACCTTTTGAAGCCTGAAGTGTATTTTGTGTTTTAGTCGGTACGTGTTGATAATTTTCAATTTAATTGTTTTGAAAGCAAATAATTGTATTTTTATGTTCCTAATTATTTGTTCTTATAATCATTAGAATGGTTTTAATAATTTTAATAAAACAAAATTATCATGCGTATAAAAATTTACTCCGTACACACTGCTTGTTTTACTTAAATGTAAATATTACATAAAGCAACATCGTAAGTACTAGTACGTCTTAATTTGTTACAGCGTTTAATAAGATATCCCGTTTTAAAAATCAATATTTAATAATGTTGATATCAAACATCGTTTTATTTTTATCACTTTTATATAATACATATTGTGTTTTGTGCAGCATCATGGACTATTATTATACATAATTAGATAGGGGATTTATTTTAAAAAAAAGTTTCCAGTATTACCTTTCCCTGCTTTATTGCGTCAGCCGCCTGCCGCTTAGCCGATCCACCGATACCATCGCAGGGCCCCATGGCCGCTTTCAAAGAAGTTCCAAACGGCATTGATGCCAAACATTGACTGATGTCGACACAAAATGTCAAATATTTATCTATTCCTGTACTGTGACGTTGGAGAATCAGTCCAGTTATGAATTTTTGTAACGCTTGTTAATTCTGCTTTGATTAATGGTACCAACTTCTGAATGATTGCCACCACGGCACGGGAGTTGTGCTGGTTAACGTCAGATACGAACACATAGTTGTTATGCTCAATATTTCCGCTTTGCGATTTTCTGTGCGCAACGACAGGGTGTAATGTGACACTTGTTGCATTCCAATATGCGCTTTGAATTTCATCTGCGCTCTGACACGAGAAATTTTCGGTGAAGTCCATTTGAACTACAACCTCGTTCATTGGAAGCATAGCCTTTAGTTCCGCAGCGGATCTATACTGATGACGCACGCGTTCAACATGCTGCAAAAATAGTTCATACTGCTTTTCTGTAGAGCTTATGAATTGTTGTATCTTTTGCCTAGTTTTTACAATACGCATGCAATTTTTGCCATCTTTGCATACCACTCTCTGCCATGATTCGAACTCTACATCTTCATCAGTAATTCCGGAAAGCATTGTTTTCATTTGATCTAAATCGACCGCTTTGCTGACAACTTCAGGGTTTGGGCTGATGTTAACGTTCACCGATCGCAAACATTTTAGTTTCAGAGCCATATTTTGGTGCGTTGTGCAGAGGCAGGTGTTGCGTGAAAATGGTAAGTTTGATATGCCGAGGGCACAGTTTACAGAACTGAGCACGCGAACACTTTATCCCTTCTGTTTCGGCACAAAATTTTTCATGGAGATTTGACAGGTAATCAGTGAAGATTCGCGTTTGTTTCTTGTGCCCATCATTACTTTTTGTAACATCCTGCTTGCCCGGCATACATCGGCTAACATCATCTCTTTCAAAGAAAGATTCAACCTGTTCTTTCAGCTGATTTTTCTGTTTCAGATTTCTGAACCGTTTTGTGAATTCGACACTTTTCTCGTTTTGATTTTGGACTTGTACTTTTACACCTGTTTTCTTTTTAAGTAAATTCATGCATCTATACTTTTTCACAATTTTGCCACTAAATACCTTCATGATCATTCTACGTTTTGATCGTTGCGGATTTTTCTCTACAACGTCTTGTATCTCAGCGCATACAGCATTGCCCATGACAAGTTTTCTGACTATAGATTTTGGCATTGACCGTGGTGTCAGTCCTGCTTCTCTTATGTCGCGATGGGCTTTACTTTTGGGTGTTAGGTTTTCTTCTCTTTCATTTGTTTTACTTGAAATACTGTAATCAGTATTGTTTTCTTGATTCATTCGCTGGCAGCGCTTTTTATATTTCCACGCTTCTTTTTGCATTTTTTCTTAGTTCTCTTTTAGTGCTTTCACTTCAGACCTGGCGGCCGATAATGCTGTTCGTCTCTTCTTTGCTGATGTGCTGCATTCCCTGTTATTAAAGTCAAACTTGATTAGCAATTCCCCAGGAGAAGTACTTGATCGTGTAGAGCTGGTTGGGTTTTGGGAATCAGTAACGGTAGAGCTAGTGATATTTGAAGATTGCACATGTATTTGAGCAGAACTATTTATTATTTCGAATTGTATTTTTTTTTTGTTATTTTATTTTTTGCACGGTATTTGGCACAATACATTCTTTCATATTCATTTTTCTTCTTACGGTCTTTTGGCGTCATGATTTCTGCAGGCGTCCTATATTGCTTTTGCCTTTTCTTTCATTTCAAGGAATGTACTATTAAGCTGTTTTTGCCTTTCTCGATACTGCCGTTGTATCTCGGCTCTTGCTTTTGCCATCCTATCTGAAATGATGGATATTTTTTGTACTATAAACGTCTACTATTTTAACACAGGCTACATAAAAAAGTAATTTGTTATAATAAACTATGATATTTTATCATAACGAAACATTTTTCTTCAAAATTCAAAAGCATACTACACCTCTAGCTCCTAAATATAATCATATATCGTTTTAAAACAGATACGTTACCAGACAAAACAGATACGCTACCAAGAATTTCAAAGAGTTCTACAATATATGTCTATATATTGAGTTCTTCTATGTCAGCAAAATCAACAAAATATAATTCCATGATATAAATAGTAAAATATTATAGACTCTATGTATTTCATAGCTATTTTCCAACGAAATTTGCAAAAATCTCCACTTACCCTTGTTTTCCAGAGCCTCTAACATTTTGTTTTCCTTTCTTAAAACAAAAAAAGCGGAAAAACGCCGTCCAGCGATTATGTTTGATACATGACGTCATCGGCTATATGACATCATTTGGTTTTCGCGCGAAAATATCACGTGCATCTCAATGAGCGAAAATCGGTAACGTATCTGTTCGTAACGTATCTGTTTGCCCAAAACTAAACTACATCAGATGCATCATTTATATTTGTCAGATATATCGAAGTTGATCATTTTAGGAAATTATATATTTGAAATTTAATTTTAAGAGACCCGATATACATATACCGGCGAGGGTACATGATGTTCAGTGAGAAAGGATGGAAACGTATCTGTTCTGTTTTAAAGAAAAATACATGTCGCCTTACCTTAATAAAGGCATTATTGCTTTTCAATGTTTCTGGTAGCAGTATTAATGTCTAGATGATGAAATATTATGTTTTGTGATTTAAAAAGGGTAGTTTTAATAATCAAAAGGATTATACTATTGTTATTCAAGTAGCTCTGAAGTTTGGTAACGTATCTGTTCAATGGTTAAGGGACATGGTTTTCAACATATATATTTTCAAAAATAAAATATTCTTAACGAATTTGTTGTATACACTCAGTTATTTGAACTTTATTTATACTTTTGATGGAGTTTTTTTATCTCGTGATTTTCGGGAAAGGGATATAAAACCAAATGCAGTATCTGCTTCGGTGGTTGGGGACATTGAAAACACGTTTAAATAGCACCTTTGCATGCTGGAATTTATTGAAAAAAAGCACTCGAAACATCATCTATTGTATGTTTTAAGTACGTAATGACACTCTCGTGAAATACAAAGCAGCAAAAATGTTTGACAGCAACATCACAGGAAAATATACACTTGGGACAGAATTTACTCCTAATTAACTACTTTAGTGGAGAATCAATGATTAGATTTGCATGCTTTTGGTCGCATAAACACAGTTATTAAAACGTGTACATGTTGGCGTATTATTTGCGTATAGCACCCATGTGTCCATTGCCGATAATAAATCAAAGTCTTAAAAACAGTATCCTTAAACAGCTCTTTTATTATCAATAACAAGTGTGTATTTCGTAATGAGAACAGTGTATATAGCAATTAACATTTACGTAAAGCGACTGACATGTTGTATTCGTTGTGGTGTGTTTATCTTGTTACTGGGGGATTTTACCTTTACGTAAATAAGAATGGCAATGAGTCATGCAAACTTACAGGGGAATTATTAACGTAATTTGTTGTTCACTCAAAATACACTTGTGCCGGTTGCATTGGTTTATGTGAAAGATGAAACAATGTTTCGATATTAATTACAGCTTTAATAGAGTAAAGTTATATAATAATAATACATACTATATTTATATTATATGTGTCTCTGCAGTATTATTAAGCGACAATACGTAAAAGTTGTTTTTTTTTTAATTAAAATCTCTATTCTGAAATAAAATGTGTTAATTCAGCTGAAACAGTTCCGGCGATATTCATCGGCGAAACATTCTATTTTTCTCTTGCAAAATATAGAGTATTCTTTGCCTAAAACTTTATTATTTCTTTAAAAATATCACACATATAAGTATCATTCTAAAATGTTATATACAAATCTATAGCCGGAAAATAAGTGTATGATTATAACTGAATTAGTTCTGGAGATATTCATTTGTGAAACTTTGTAAGAGACATACTTTTTTGTTTATCTTAAATAATCAGAAAATTTAATATCTGCCTTTGTCTTAACCTTCATGTGTTATTAATGACTCTTATTTAAGTATACTTTTAAAAGAAAAATAGAATTTTTTAGCCTGAACTAAACTTTAAAATTTCAACTTCAATTGTTCCGGTTTTACTATAAAGCCTACAATGATTCATCCAGCTTTACAAGTACAAGTATATAATACTTAACGTAAACAAATATAAAAAAGATTATTCCAAGTAAGATTTCGTAATAAACATGTCGCAATTTCGGAATTTCGTAACAGCATACATAATTTATTCGTGAAAAATAAACTTTTGATTATATAAAACGCTACGTGAAGCGGATGTTATGCATGACTTGCTGATAATTGATCTTGTTTATGAACCTCAAAACGCCTTTGATTCACGCACATCCTGAATGTGTAATACACATGTTATGTTGTTCTTTTTTTTCCCGAAACCGGTATTCATTCATCGTTTTTTTGATGACGAACAAACATGCGAATTTGCCTATTGTATGTAAAAGATTAACAATCTAACCAATGACACAGCATGTGCGTATTGTTTATCCTTGCCAATAACGTATAAATGCAACGCGTGTACACTTGACTTGCATAAGACAGGATAAAGGGACAAAGAAAAAGAACATTCAAAGTAAGTAAATTTATTGTTAGTTTCTTTTACAAAACAAGCAAATGCCGCTTTACATAATTTACTGAAGGTTATCATACTTGGTATACAGCTAGAATAAGGTTAGAGAAATATATACCTTTTGTCTATTTCATAGCAACGTGTTTTAATATATTCTCATTTCATAGGACGCCTCCTCCAAAAAGGTAATTCGTTTAATGTGTCAATAGTATTCCCCCTAAACAAGTTTTCATTTAATAATAATATATGAAAGGTTGTGAAAAACATATGTTTTTAATTCAGACGTCTTGTATGCGATGTTTCTTTTTAATTAAGTGACTAATTTTATGGCACATGCTTTTCTCTATGCACGAGCAGGTAATTAAAGTATCACGATAATACGTTTCATGCATTTTTTCCGAAATAATTGCCTTTAATAAATATATAATTATAAACGATAATAAAGCTGTCATCACTTACTTAAAGGAAATAGAAGAAGCTCTTCCAACTATATTTGGAATATTTAAAGAAACCCATTATGAAATATCGTATCTCTCTTAGTAAATGATACTGATTGTACGTACATGTTTGTTTGGTGTAATCTGGCATTTGTTTAATCAGTTTGTGTAACATGTTTTGACTCGTACAGACTATGTATTTCAATCAGTACTTCGGTACTTTGATTTTAGTTATTGTAATTTATATATATATGTGTGTGTGTGTACGCGGTATGCATATTAACATTGCTTGACTGAGTTTCTTGAATACCATTAAATGAACCAGATCCCGAAAATTACACATTCGCGACATTTTGTTTGTTAAAAATGCAACTACAACAATTTTTGTTAACTTCTTTTAAAATATATAATATGCACAGTCATTTTTAAGGTACACAATGCTTCGAGTCAGCATAAACGTTGCAGTAGCGGTTCTTCTTGCTTGCCAGTTATTTGAGCCAGCTGAAGCTCAAAGAAGTAAGTTACATTGTATAAGTAAAATTAATTATATTCGTCCAATTTAAAATGTGGATTTTTCAAAAACATTACTTGTTTCTGATATTTAAAAGAAATTAAATGATTGAAGGATAAGTTTGTTGATATAATATAAATAGTATTTAAGTTCAAGAACCTTCATTTATTTAGTTGACTGACTGTATTTGGTAGTGTAGAAACATTTATTCAACAAATGCAGTGCTTCACCACATACTTGTATAAAGGTTAAAATAAAAAATATGCATTGTTAAATTATGTTGAGAATAAACATGTATTACATGTTAAACTGTTTTTTTTTGTGATTCTTGAAAATTAAAGATCTCCCGTCATGAGATAGAGCCATTTTTTTTATTTTTTTTTTTNTTGAGCCAGCTGAAGCTCAAAGAAGTAAGTTACATTGTATAAGTAAAATGTATTATATTGGTCCAAATTAAAGTGTGGGTTTTTCCAAAACATTACTTGTTTCTGATATTTAAAAGAAATTAAATGATTAAAGGATAAGTTTGTTGATATAATATAAATAGTCTTTTAGTTTAAGAACCTTCATTTATTTAGTTGACTGACTGCATTTGGTAGTGTAGAAACATTTATTCAACAAATGCAGATTTCTGCAGTGCTTCACCACATACTTGTATAAAGTTTAAAATAAAAAATATGCATTGTTAAATTATGTTGAGAATAAACATGAATTACATGTTAAACAGTTTTTTTCGTGATTCTTGAAAATTAAAGATCTCCCGTCATGAGATAGAGCCATTTTTTTTATTTTTTTTTATTTATTTATTTATTTATTTATTTATTTATCTATTTATGTATTTATTCATCTATCTATCCATTCATCCATCCATCTATCCATCCATCCATCCATCCATCCATGTATTTATTTATTGATTTATTGATTTATTTATTTATTTATTTATTTATTTATTTATTTATTTTTTTATTTATTCATTCATCTATCTATCCATTCATCCATCCATCCATCCATCCATTAATGTATTTATTTATTTATTTATTTATTTATTTATTTATTTATTTATTTATTTATTTATTTATTTATTTATTTATTTATTTATTTATTTATTTATTTATTTATTTATTTATTTATTTATTTATTTATTTATTTATTTATTTATTTATTTATTTATTTATTTATTTATTTATTTATTTATTTATTTATTTATTTATTTATTTATTTATTTATTTATTTATTTATTTATTTATTTATTTATTTATTTATTTATTTATTTATTTATTTATTTATTTATTTATTTATTTATTTATTTATTTATTTATTTATTTATTTATTTATTTATTTATTTATTTATTTATTTATTTATTTATTTATTTATTTATTTATTTATTTTTTACTGTAACCATTATTGCTTTGGTGACAACCAACAAATCGATGGCATGTTGTTTTTACGAAGGAAATAGGCTTCGCGACATCACCGTTCCACGAACCCAAGTGGCGGTTGCCATCTCCGGAAGCACGATCACGTGGGGAATTAGCGCGTTTACTAGAGCCCCGTGGAACAATACGGAAACCTCAAACAGTTAGACCACGTGACTTAATGGCACCAAGAATAGCTCTGAAATTATTTGCCAACACTCGATCTGCCTGAGACATGTCATGTTGAATAAACACATTAGAATATATGCTGTGGTCCTTCAGTGATTTTTTCTCAAACATGACTTTACGCTTGTCTTCCAATGATTTCATTTTGGCAATAATAACACCTGGTTTAGACTCACTTCTCGACTTTGTCCTTTCGGCCTTCTCACAAACAACATCTCTTATTTTCAAACCATCTTTAAATAGCTTAACAACTTTTGATTTCACATTCTCCGTGCCCGACTCAGGTAGATCTCGAATGACAATGTTCATATGCTTGTAACTTTCCGACGCATTTCCGGCTGAATTATTCACATGATTGATGGACGCCAATGACTCAATCTTAGAGTGCACAAGATCTAGATCAGACTTTATCTCGTCACGAATATTTTGCTTCACAGTGTCCATTTTGTTGTCAATGTTCTTTTGCATACGATTCACTTCTAAGTTGATGCGTGCAATCTACGTGAACATAAGCAGAACTCACAACTATTTCACTCCTGGTTTGTGGGGATGAATCTTTATGCAGTTTACGGTTTGCCTTAGAGAAAATACGTGGTTGTTTCTTCACAGTTGCACCGATGTCGATTTCTGTGTCAGAAAGATGTTTCTTTCGACCCGAGTTAATAGGCGTGTCAACCCTGATTATACGCTGAGACGACATTATTGACTCCACATATGCCTCAGCGTCACCTTTATCACTAAAATTTAAACTATTGTCAGTCTTATCCATATCTGCACAGTCGAGCTAAATAACTGGCGCGAAAAAGTCCACACAACGTTCTTGTTATCTCCAATATGCTTGCGCTCTAGTCAAGCGTGACGAATCGCCAGTTAAATCGGAGGTTTTCACACTAAGCCTTTTATCAATGCACACAAAAATCGACTGAGCTACTAATCTGTCACTTAAAATAGCAATAACTATGTAAACGTTTATAAACCTTTATCAAAGTCACAAAAACAAATAGTTTTCACCTCTGACTAGTCCAAATATATCCAAAATATCATTTATTACAATATTCACCTACACCCCTTTCAATCAACGTTTATTTAACTGCAAAAAAAAAATCAAAATTGTATCAAAAAAATGTACACAACGGCACACAACTATCCGCCATTGGAATTCACAATCCTTTTTACACAACAGTTTACTGCTTATTTCTCAAGCAACCGAATTTTGATTTCTGAGTCAATACCATCCGAAGATTGAACACAGAAGAAATGTGACAATGCTATTAAGATTTTAAAAATGATGTTCAGCCGTGAAAGGAATAAGACAGGAACGAAAGAACATAAACAAAATTAAACGATTTTTTTTCTTTTATTCAATACAGGAAATGCTGTTATCAAAAGGCCAATACTACTATAATGTGTACAGCGTTTCCCTGCGAATGTTTCGACACGTGGTCACGATGTTCAGGGTGGAGCAGTGTAGGCTCGGGTCGGATTTGAAAAAAACATGTACTGACCGTTGCATCGAGCTAGCATACAGTGGGGGCAACTGGGTGAAAGTACCTTCCAAGTGTCCGTCACCCAGCACGGCTATGCAGTGCCAATGCTTTCGTCAAAGGCATGTCCAGTATATAAACCTGGCGTGATATAAGTGCTGCTGAACAGAATCTTTTTTTTTTATTTTTTAAATTAATTACCAATATATACAGTTTGTGTTTATAGTAAAAGCAGCAGATTAGTTTGGAAAAAGTTGAAATTTTAATTTAATAAATGACACCTTAAATATACCGTTTTTGTTTTTTTGCGACATTACTAAACTGTAGTTTAGAGCTATTATAGATACTTTTATTGTAAACGTTCTTTTCAACGTACCCAATTAAACAAGTTAGATGAGTTAATATACGTGGGAGATATTCTCAATGAAGATACAACATCCACACAATTATGCATTACACGTTACAGTAATGTCTTATGTGAGTTTCGTTGCTTTGCATTGAATGTGAACATGCGGTGTAACCCACTTTTGGACATGTTAATACGAAGTGGTGTGTTGTATATACTGTAACTGTCAGTCCTAAATGGCTTTACACATTTCAATGAAATTTCTACGTAACACAGCAACTAATCGCTCATGCGTGGTTGCAAGGTAGTTGCAAGTTTAAATCTGGCATGAGCATTTCCGAAGAACATATTTGCGAAATAGTGTTCTTAAATCATTTTAGAAATGAGTTATCCACTATCGAATAAGCATTTAGTTAAAACAACTATTCATTTTGACCGTATAAGGACGTACCATTTTTGTAAAATATAAATTATTTCGGTGACTTGTCTTCCTTATTTACAAAGCTTTCTACAAAGTATTGGTAAGTTAGTCCTATGTCACTTTTTAAAACTGGAAAATTGCCAGAAACCGTTTCGCAATTATTTTCTTTTTTTCATAATTGCATTTAAAAATACAACCATTTACAATTCGTTATGTGTTTTGAATCCAAAGCGGAAATACTGATGCGATACTTAAACGAGCCACCATATTGTTTGGTAAAGGTGAGATTGGCGATCATACGTATCAAAATAATTACAATTTTGCATTATTGACATATTTTGCCAGGAGTTGACCCCTTAACTTGTTTCTTTCACATATGAAGACTACATAGTGAATCAAGTGTCTAGCATACACGAATATATAGGACTTGTGTATACTTATTCTCTGCTCTTGTTTTTTTAGTAAATATTTTAGTAAAGCGCATGCTAAGACATTACAAACGGAAGCAAATACTAATAAAAGCTGCGTAATTTATGCTCCACAAAATATAAGTTTTTGTATTTGAAAATTGGTATTAATATCTTGTTTAAAGGAAAAACAACACTATAATTTTACTCTTTATTTGTGTAAAATGAAAGTTTACATGGTTAAAATATCAAAATCCGCAAAACA
>VMBQ01014715.1:0-13825 GCA_007657795.1 Dreissena rostriformis | reverse complement strand
GTTTTCTTTATAACCCCTACTTTTGACATTTATCAAAAAAATAGCCTGCATTAGTTTGAACTACTCATATATATCAAATAGACAAAAAGGTATATATATATATATACATGTATTTATCTTCCAAATTCTGTACTTATATCTATGTTCAGCTTATTTTTTTATTGTTTATATATATATGTTATAGTGTATAGCATAACTTTATTTAAAACGATTTGTTTCAAATGCAATGGCTATGCGACCTGACTTCATAATAAATAAACTGTTTTGATATATCCACTCCTGTGTTATATATTTAAACATGGGTTTGTTCATAAATTGATTTGCGTAATTCGACATGCAAAACCCTACTATCAAAGTTGAACAAAGATGGCATATACATGACATGTGCAAGCTTTCATAATTGCGTGTCCACGACTAAATAAGAAGAAGGAAGTGAGTCAGTCATGCGAACGATATTTGCGAGGAAACGACTTAGTATTTTATAGCAAACCACTCGTGTAAGAACATAGCCATTTGTTGGAATGATATAAGTAATAAGTGGTAATTAGAATGCATGCTGTTTTGAGACATGTGACTATGACATAAATACTATTCTAACTGCATGCAATTTGATAAGTTGATTACATCATTACAACGAGTTAGTTATTTGTTCCCATGATTTAGCTATGTGGTTCTTAATACTTCCAAGTCGTTCATACGAGTATGCTTTGTCTAACCACGAATTAGTCATTCATATCTACGACTTAACAACTTGTATCCAATAGTAAATGTCACATCAGTGCCACCGTACAATATGGTATATACTGAAGGACTATAATGTAATGCAAAGCCACTCAAACCCCGATTTAAAAGAATGGTAACAAGAAGATGGTAATAATATCCCTTATGCTTAAGTTCGCGGACACCAAGTCGAAGTTTTGACCCGATAGAACATACGAACAAGTAAGAAAAGAGTAGGACACATGTTTATACACAATACATGTTTCCATAGGGCACGGATGCCTGCACATTCTATTTATCTCTATAAACCCGCTAAGGTAAAAAAAACACCTGCTAATGACCGCATTGGCCAAAAATATGCGAATTCGACCTTTTAGGTTATGATGCAGGTTATTCAGGACACACTCAGTCTCTTTCTGGAAGTCGTTTGTGTTACGTTGTTTAAAATGAACGATAAATAAAAAAAGTTACAGCCTAGCATATTTGACATTTGAACTCTAAGTTTGAGCCTGACCTCTGATAAAGGGAGACAGGTTTACCCACGAAATGCTGTTTCCTCATGGTTGTTATCAGTGGTAAGTTATCTTAAAATAGAATAATAAATGCTCTTTTATGGACAAATTTGATCTTTGAAATGTGGCGTTAACTTTTGAGGTAGGAAGACGATTGCTTCACGCAAAACGTCGTTTTTTTTATGAAATACATTTTTGCCATTTATTGAACATCTATCTTCATATGGCAATGCTATGCATAATACACGAATTTTGCAAATAGTTACTGGCCAAATGACTTTTGAACTCTACGTGTCCTTTATAGGGAATAAACGTGTCTACAACCTCATTCATACCACCTTTTACAACACATACCGCTATATCTTCGTTAATATTTCATTAAATAATAAAAACATGTCAGTATTTGAAGCACAGTAAGTACTCTAAATTCTTGAAAAGAAAACAGTAAAGTGCAATAACTCTTATTATTTTTAGTTGTTGAAAAGTGCGCTGATTACGTGAAATTCTTTCTTCAGGGTAAAAAAGGATATACCATAAAATTTTATCAACAGCAGCATGTCCCTTGTCTCAAAAACGAATGTTTAGGATATGAATTTAACAAAAAAAAATAGGAACCTATCGCTCACAATGGCTTTTGTTTTTCACTGTTATCCAAGTACCGTCAGTATGTCGAAGTATCCGGATGACCAGAGTTAATGGGGATTTTCCGTTTGAATACAAATGTTCCTTCCTTTATTTTCTGGTAATACTTCTTTAATTTTATTCTAGTTTTTCTATTCATCGATATATCTGATATCTATTGATCTGATAAACGAAAGGTAATAGGATCTTATAAACTCGCTTTAATTAGACTTGTTTAACATGGTACACATGCTTTATGTATTACAAGATTGGCGACAATGTTTTTGTAAGATTTGACCTGGTGACCTAGATTTCGACCCCTCTTTACCAATACTCACACAAGGCCTTGCCAAACTTTCCAACTATGTTTCATCAAGATTTGGTCACAGGGTTCGTGCTTAGGTAAGCTTAATAACAATTTCCACTACCTACATTTTATTCATTTGTAAATGGTATTCGATTCAATATGTCAATGATGCGTTAAAAATCCAGCTAAGTTTACCTTGAGCTTATTTTTTGTTTTGTATTTGCCAAAATCAAATACTATATTATTCTTATAAGATTTTTTATAAAACATATTTGATTCAAAAATGAACTTTCAATAAAACTAGCTTGGTTCGTGAAGTTGGCATATTTTTATCAAGCGTTGTTAACATGTCGTAAATGCTTCGCCTTAATAAATTTCGCGCAAAATATCCCGCAGTACTGTAGACATACGTTTTTCATCTCAAGGTCACGAAGCACACAGCGTTTGTTAGTACGAGCCATTAAGTTGTTGTATTTTTATTTTGATATATGTGTCGCGTTCTGAGAAAACTGGGCACAATGCTTGTGCGTAAAGTGTCATCCCAGATTATCCTGTCCGCACAGGCTAATCAGGGACGACACTTTCCGCCTAAACTGGATTTTTGCTAAGCAGAGACATCATTTAAACGAAAAATTCCATAAAAGCGGAAATTATCATCCCTGATTAGCCTGTGCGGACTGCAAAGGCTTATCTGGGATGACAATTTACGCACAAGCATTATGCCCAGTTTTCTCAAAACGAGAAACATATTGTAAATCAATACAAAGTGCATTAAATGTTCAATAAATGTCATTATTTGTTTGTTAGAAGCTTTATTTTTTCGATATTGCATTTTTCGGGATTTTGAAACTATGCCAAATAAGATTAGCAATGTTGAATTCTCAAAGAAATGTATATTCTAAAGGTACATTCATAAACCGTAGACCTCCGTATTGGGATCATGCAACAATTCTAAAATATAGTCCTGTAATGATTTTTTTCTTAATTTAATGTATTAACATATGTATGTTATTGATCACAACTAGCGCCGTATCAATTACAATATAACATAAAACAGAATAACACATTAAACTGTTAAACTCTCACATTTTTTTTTCAAAACAATAAACATTTACAAATTCATGCGTTTATCATTAAACTTTTTTAATGGATTTAAATTGGATCTATTAAAAACGATAATATAAAAAATCAAATAATATAAATACATTTTTAAATTTCCGTTACCCAAACATTTCAATATATTAAAGTGATGAAAGCACAAAACAATACATTTGCAAATTATATAGTGATTTATCAGAGTAATGTGCTTATATGCCTTGCTTCTAACATGGTTACCGAAACGAAAACGGCCAAAATGTAATTACAAACTGTATTGCTAGAACAATTGACACATTTTCTTTTAGAATAACTTATTAAAATGTATAAAAAAAATACATGCACAAACTATAAAGGTTAAACCTGGTTTCAACCATAATAGAATTTAGTTCCAAAGTATTAACAACTGTCCTCAATAAGTCTATCACATGCGTTCGAAAAGTGGCAACCCTAGCACACCCGTCCGCAGGATGTACAGCGTCTCTCTGTCATGAACAGGCAACAAACCACACCGATGGGAAAGAACAAGATGGCGAGGACAATGCCGATGGCGGTGTAATCTGTCTTCGTGAAGCCGTGCTGAAAGAGAAGACAAAAATGATGTAACTTTAGATCATTTTGAGAAAGCCCTGCTTGGTGTTACCGTGCTGGAAACGGGAAACACTGTTATTGCAATTTAAATCTGTGTCGTTGTTGTGTCGTCCTGGTTGGTGACGCCATGCTGGAGACGGAAAACAATTTATATCTTTTGGGGTATTGCTGAATAATTTGATGAAGCCTTCTAAAAACGGAAGACAAGCTGAGACCAAAACATTGTTCTGTTTGCCTGGTAGTTAAAGCCGTACGGAAAACGGTAAAGACTATTTAAATGCAACTTTGGACATTGTGAAGAAGTCCCGCTTTATGAAACCGTGATGAAAACGGAATAAAGACAATATCAATTTAATATTGCATTCGTGTAATATAGTTCTGCTTGATAAAGCCTTGGTAAAAGTCACGCTATGCTACATGACTATGGAAATGCACAGACTTGCTTTAACAAGTAAAGCCGTGTTAGAACATTACACTGTTCTGTATTATGGACAAATCATCTTTAGCATCGTTTCTACCATAGTAAACTATACACGTTGTGTAAGCTAATGTTGTGCTACGTTATAACAATAAATCGTTAACAAATTATGTATATTACTTCCTTAATGGTGAGCAAATGTTTATGGCGATTACTAATCTTGTGTTCATTTCAAAGTACCTCAGATATCGATGTTATCTGTACGTTATTGAACTGCTTGTATCAGGGATATCAACTATCAATTTTAATATGCCGTGAGACGCGAGTATATCTCTTAAAGCGAGCACAACTTTATCTGAAATATATGGCTGACGACTCTATCTGAAATATAGCTTGAAACAATGTTTATATCATTACTGATAAAGAAACAAACCGTCATAAACGTGTTAAAGGAAAGGTAATACAATACCGCAATACAATGGAAACGAAATACTGATGCGGATATGGACAATTAAACGGCATTAAACATTAAACAAATTAAGAGCGAATCATCAATTCATACTCAATGTATCTGCACATTATCAAGAAAAAAGGAAAACTCTAAAGAGGAATAACTACATAATTTAGATAAAACACGTGTTCATTTTCTTAGCATGAGCAACAAATACCTTTCAAAATGATATTCGGCGTATATGCTGATTTTGAAAAAAAAAAGGTTAAACATTTACGTTTCAAAACAATTATATTGAATACAAAGATTTCACTGTTGTTGCTGTTGTTGTTTTCACTGCATGATTGTTTAATTCGTGTTTGTACAGTTCATAAATCAATACAAAAAACATATCACACTGCTTGGGCACTTTTATGTATGCTGGTATTTGCAATTACAAGACAAACAATGCATAATCTTATCAGGCAATACGGACAGTTTCCAGTTGCCTGCTGTTGTCCGCCAACCACCACGACGCTGGTGCTTTGTTGTGCAAACATTTGTGCTTGTGGTTGCGGCATGTAACCCGGGTATACCTGAGGGGGCGGCGGATATCCTTGCTGTCCGGGATGACCGTAGCCGGGGTGTGGCGGGTACCCCTGTCCCGTTGGCGGGTAGGCATTTCCCACTGCGTGAGGTGGTTATAGCCTGGAGGTGGGTCAGATTTGTTTGGGAGTTGCACTGTGTTGAGTGTAAAATTCATGATTATAAAATAGTCTGTCTCTTTAAATATAGTTTTTGATAATTGAACTGTGACCCTGCTTTAATCTAATGTTATCCAGAGTGTGCACACCCTATCTGATGACCCCATGAGATGTGTCAAATACATGTGCACCTTTCTCTGGTACACAGTTTTGGGAACGAAAACGTCTTCCTTACAGGTTTCCGTTGCAACATACAATAACTTGCATATTTTATGCGTATGAATTAACACATTAATCTGATATATCTAGCTCAACAAGTTTGAAATTATTTTCTCTCAAAAAGCAACATATTTCTGCCAAAATTGTAACTTTTAACAAATATGCTTTAACAGATATACCATGGAACAAAACGAAAAGCAGCTGTTGATCTAACTGTAAACGGTACTATACCCTCAAAATATTTGTACAGTCATGTTTCTTAAAACTTGAAATAAATTATAATACAAGAAGGCCCTCTCCACACTCGATACACAACCGCATTGTCAATGATCACCATACAGGAGAGTTGGTGTTTCGCTTAGTACTATAAAGACCTTTTCAACTAGAACAGATAACGACTCTTGAAATACTTAATTTGGATTTGATTGTTGAAACGCACACATTTGAGCGTTTCACACAACCCATTTAAGTGGTTTACCTTCATGTAAAGTTTTGTTAATCGCAAGATGCGAACGAATTGTGTTTCGCGAGAGCTTATTGTAATGCGTGCAAATAATGTTATCGCTGTATCGCTTTATAATTTATTGATAACATCCTGAACTTAAACAATCGAAAACTTAATGTTCATATCCATACCATGTTTGTGCTCATTTTAAAGTCAAACTTGAAAAACAGTTCTTAAATCTAATTCATAAGAATCGGTTAGCGATACATTAGAAATCGCAAATGCGCCGTCTTGTAAGTAAATGCCATGTTGCTTTTAAAAGGAACATTTCTTTAAAATGAAAACAAAACACATGTATTACCATATCTCAAAGGTTTTGCGATATCAGATAAACTCGTACAATAAGAACACTTACAAAACGTGTATTGTTCAAAGGACAATATTGATCTAGATGGCTCTAATAAGATTGTGTCAAGTTGCGTATTGCGAAAATCATAACAGTAGCGGTATCTATAATGTTATCTATAAATAAATGTTGTGTGAGCTTTATCTGTGACGTCTTCAAATAAATCAATAGCTTCCCTAGAGAGTCTGAAATAATCGGTGAAGATGATTTCGTGGTAAGAAAGAGATTTATATGTTTCAGTTTCGTTTATATCTGGCGTTTAGCTGTATTTCTAGAATAACTTAACTTTAAATCGTCCTTAAACATACATTTGGCACATACAAAACGCAATAAGTATACACTCGCTTTGGAAGATTACAATATACGTTTACAAAACGCTTTGTTGATAAAGGACCAAATATATAATAGGCAACCCAATTAATATTAAAACAACAAACCTTAGAAGCAGAGTGTTGGAATGGTCCATCTGTTCGTTAAACCATATGCTAAATTCACAATTTAACTTATATGTCTTGACACATGAATGTCTATTATTGTTAATGATTAAAAACCGTTCGTACCACAGAATAATAAATAATTTTAAGATTTCAACTAACAAAATGAACATTTAAAAAGTAATGTCTAGTAAAAGAATGGACTCGAAATTATGATGAAGTATTTAACGTGCACATGGTTTGCATTTTAGAAGCAATCATTTTAAAGTAATTTCATCGGAAACATTCAGAAAAAAAATGTTTTACCTGATATGTTAACTTTAGTACTTTAGCTAGCCAAGTTGAAACGTAGTGTTGTAGTAACGACACTTTGATTTTCAGTTTTACTGATAACAGCCGTTAGAGGGACAGCGGTTGAATTTTCATAAAAGGCTGTGCATGCATAACATGCATAAGTACCTACGTGGTATTAAAATGTTGACGATGGCAATAGTAATAAATAATACTGGAGAAAATAGTTTCTCGCGAAAAATAATACATCAATACATCTTACATCAATAAAATATCACTCAAACCAACAAAGTGTAATTATTTTAATTATGTTTTGTGCATGTGATATACAAACATACAATGAATACATTGTTTAATCTCAAAATAATTTTCTATTTTAGAATTGCTGATAGTTTATCAAGGGTTTTAAGGTGATGTGATCTTATTGAATCACGAATTTGTCTAGCTGGACTGACTGCAATGTAATATTTCATAGTAACCTTAGACATTTATTAATAGGCTCTAAACGGATACGACCTTTGAAATACAAAGCTAAGCTTGAAGTTCCTTTTGATTGACGAGAACTGCCTGGCTTCGATAGGCTGTAGCAGTAAATCAGAGGTATTCACGAATTAGAAATCCCGAAATTTCGCTCTCACTTAGGATTAGGAAGCAAAAAAAAACTATAAACACAGCACAAACAAACGACGAGTATTCGCAACGTAAAGCTTTTTTCATTTTAATTTAATAAATGTTTGATCTGTATTATTATTATTTTCTTATTATGTTTTTTTTTCGTGTAAGTGTTCAGTGACAATTTGCCGAATCAGTCAATATGTGACTTTGAGTTGGTAGGGTAACGGAATTTTTAGTTGAATTTAACTTTCAATTTATCTTTTTTTTCATGATATGTGTGCGTTATTTTCATGTTTAATTTGTTATTAAACTATGATGGTTATTTAATTTATATTCAACCAACTGTTTGTTTTGAGTGTTGCATTATGTCAAATCAAAAAACAAAATTAATCTGTAAAGGATCCAGTTAAATAATTTATTAATATGCGCATATTGTGTTTAATATTTTGTGTTAGCATTAAGATAATATTAAAGACTTATTAGCATAAATATCGTCACAATCGTTTTGATAGTTTAATTTAATTAAAGTTTCAGATATCTACATCAGAAACATCACCATAGGCTGCGAAAGTCGTGTGTTCATTGTACAGCTACAGTCTTATCTTGAAGCGCAAAAAAAAATACAGAAACTGCCAACATATCTTAAGGTTTGTAAAGAGTGATACCTTTTTAAAAGCTTTTTATTTTAGATCCATTTCATTATTAGCCATAAACTGCTAGACGCATTCTAATGTCCATTCTTGAAAGCACCAGTACTTGGTGTCTCATAAAAGATCTTGAGAAAAACATTCAAAGTTAGGATTGATCCCGGGACCTATAATAATTTGTATAACTGTAACATGGGGCATTGTTCATTACATAGCATTATTGTTCAGCGTGCTCTCATTGACTTTTATTTTATTCCGAACATTAAGCCTGAACACATATATGTGTCTTCTTGAACTATTAAAATATTTCAATTACATAACAACAGTTGTGTAATTGTAGACGGATTACAAAAAAAACATTGTTTCTGATTGATAGTTTTTCCAAGTGAGGGATCATGAGACCATTCCTGCACCATGCCTCGGATGCCAGCGTATCCTGAATGTACCAGC
Source organism: Dreissena rostriformis (assembly GCA_007657795.1). Taxonomy (NCBI): domain Eukaryota; kingdom Metazoa; phylum Mollusca; class Bivalvia; order Myida; family Dreissenidae; genus Dreissena; species Dreissena rostriformis. Next base: position 4,920 of record VMBQ01014715.1, on the reverse strand, counting down.
AGGGCTGCAACGAAATAATTCACTTCACAGGCGTTAATTATAAGCAAGACCCTGATAATTGGTATATCGAACTATCATTGTGCCGTGTAAAGTGGGTACAGTAGTGCACATTGTGTATTAAAGACGTACCTAAGCTATGTCCATAACTAAACCAAATGAACAGTTCATTTGGATTTAAAACACCGGGCTATATCCATGTGCGTAGATTGTCGTTAACGATTCAGACCAAGGTTCATGTATATTGAGTCATATATGTGACCTCTGGAGAAGTAACAATGTTTTTCTAAGATAGACCTGTTGTCGTAGTTTTTAAAAGCACAAGACCTACATTCAAACGTCACCAATATATGTTAAAAGTAAACATTCAGAGATTCGGACTGCAATGGCTTATCAGGGAAGACACTTCACGCACATGCATTTAGCCCGGTTTTCCGAGGCTCGGCTCATATATATGCGAGATACCAATAACTATTATAAGCACCATGATGATATGTAACTATTTAACTGTTCTAACGTTCTTATACCATTAATACACATGACTTGTCTTCGTTAACCTCTTTAATTCAAGGGCGAGGTACCGTACATTAAAACAGCATAAAGAACAACAACCCATAAGTTTGCGCACAATTAATATAACTTTTTTCCCAAGTATAAACTGAATAAATGCCTTATAAAATGTTTGTTACTTTTTATGGTAACAAAATGTATGGGTCCCCAAGCCATTATGCAACGTTTTCTCGTAGTATGCGAGATTGGCCTGGTTGTTCCTCAAAGAATGTTTATACTATGTATAAGAATTTCACAATGCCATATATAATGACTGAAACAAAAAACTTGTTTTGGCGTGCAACTGATAATTGATGTAATGAGCTGATGAGGCAGAAAATAATTGTTAAACATCACTTGCATATCATAAAATGTATTTACACAAATGCTTCGTGAATGTGTTTTTATACTAAATATACAGCATACTTGAGTTATACTGGTTGTTCTTGAACTATAATTAAATATTTTTCACATGTGTTTGTGATAATTTATGTGAAGTTTATGCATACGTGTAAACAGAATGGCAATTGCTGTCCGATACATTATCAATTGATTATACTAACATCAATAAACAATATATATCTTTCTAGACGGTATGGCAAATTTCCAATTATGGCATGTGGTTAACAGTATAAGTTATTGATTGAGAGTTTGTTCTTTTTAATCATTTTGTTCATTTTGTTAAAAGATCATGTACAAGTCTTAACATCATTTTTTCCTCCTTAATTAAAGCTTTTACATTATTTTTTATTTTTTTTAATTTGAAAAATAAACTCTAAATCATAAACAATATCAACATTCACAAATCAAAAACACAAGCATCGTTAAAAAAGGAATTGTTTATTTTATAATCAATTAGTAAAACTTGTTTATTTTACTACACTACTTTGTAAAATGTATGAAATTGTCTTTCTTTATATTATGTGGTAATTTTTTTTAATATCTAAGATGCCTGTGTGTCATTTTATATTGGGAATTCTTTAATATGAAATATATGTTTAAAATATATAATATTAATATGTATGTATTATGAAATATAAAAATATTGTTCTTTATTGTCATGTTTATGCCTATCTGTTGTTTGTCTTCTTGAACTTAATATTTCCTACATCTGAACATGTTTTAAGAGTAACAGGTTCAATAATACGGAATAAAATGTCGGCCTTATGTGTTTTATACTCAATTAAGCAGGATAATTTTAACACCTGAAATATTACTATTTAAAAATGCACTGATTTGAAACATTTGTATTATTATACACATGCCCTGTTCAGCAATCTTGTTTACAAATAAATTATTTAAATGGGCTAAGGTACAGCTACGTTTGGCTGTATATGTAATACATATTGTATTTGTTAATTTGAACATACACCTTGTACGTAGACATAAATTAAGCTCCTCACGTCCTAAAATGTATTACCTATATATCATTAACATGTTGTTTCCAGTTTTTGCTCTATGCTATAAAATTGCTGTTTCCTCATTTGTGCATGCCCCATGAATATGAGTCGATACATGTCGACTTGACTTACTAGGCTGGCTTTGTAATGAGTAAAGAAACCAAATAGTACAAACCTGTTTATAAATGTTAAATTGGGTCATACCTTCATCATAAGCCTAAGAAACTTATTTAAATTGGTGGTATTTCTGTATTCAAACTGAAATTAATATCCTTTTTGATACTGCAACGGTGTTTTTACAACATGTACTGCCGTAACACAGACAACAGGGAAATCAGTAATATAACCGAAATTCCAACGATAATGTAAAGTCCGAAATACACTTCACTTGCGATGTTCTCGAGTTAAGCATAATAATGTCGTTCATTACACATAATCTACCTTACGCAGTATTAAACATATATGTACTTTATAAAGGTCTAGTAATTTGTGTATTGGTTTGTGCCAGGATTACGGTACCAGGCTATTAACGGTGACTCCTAGGCATGGTTTGTACTTATTTTGGAAATTGTTGTTTATTTATGTCACCTCTGATTTATGGCCATGAACACAGATGTGCTTGAATCTTTACAAAACAAATAATACAAAACAAAACAAAACGTAACACAGTCCCCAATTAATAGATTACATTTTCTTAAAGGCGTTATTTAATACACAGAGGAATTCTTGATGATGCATTTATAGAGACGGCGTTTGTAAATCGAGAATAGTATGTCATAGTATATCTAGCACACGTTCTATATAGTTTTCATTGAACAATTCACGTATAATATATCCGAATTCGTTTGCAAATCGGTCAATGTTCATTTTTTTAAACGGTTGATTTGCTGTGAGTGTATTTTAATAGTTTGCGGTCAAATATTCTGTTATAAATTGAATATGTAGCTGCACGATTTGGGGTTAGATGGGCTGAGTTTTAAAACGTCGACCTCAGTACATGCTATTGCTAAACCGGCGGACTTATTGACAATATATAAAATATTCTGGCACAAACCGACACGTAAACTCGTGTTAGTTGCATATCAATAATTGGTAGATGTGTCGTATGAATACTACCCTCCAAAATAGTGGGGATTTCACAACGGTGTACATCGTTTACGCCAATCTCCACACAGAGTTGTCTTTCCATGCTTTTACATACAGCAATGCTGGTTCCAGTCAAAGCTCTGCGCGGAGGTTGCCTTTACGCAAAGATTGTCAAACTGTTTTGACGCAAGAAAATTTTACACGTGAGTTTCTATGTTGCTTTGATAAGGTATGTAGACAAATGTGAAAAATAAAATGTATTAATTCGCGCCTACTTGCGAGAAATTTCTTCAACCTTTTATTTGTTGTTGATAAATTGAGAATAACATGTTACTGTCTGATCTTTTTGTAATATATCAGGCAAGGCTTAGAACAATATAACGGCGAAGCTTGCTGAACCGTTGTTTTATTCGTCCCGAGCCTGATATATTACAAAAAGATCAGGCAGTAGCCTGTTTTTCTGTTTATCATACCTCTCTCTAAGGGCCCATTTTAAAAGAAATAATGAAAATAAAATCGCTACGACACTACTTTTTTTAGCGGGAATACATATGATCTTTGACGTTTGACTTGTTACTAATGACGTTATGAGCACTTGCGCTTAATATTTGTAAAATATGTTTTATCACAGTTTGTTTGCTTTTTCTGTCTAAAATATATAACATCTTGGTATCAAATTGTTTGTTTTGTTGAATCTGATTTATTTTACTAAAAATGATGATTTATAGTTCATTCCGAGTAAACTGACTAACCTCCAAACATCGACTGATTTAACAACTTCCGTTTGAACATGACGTCGTCAGCATTAACACATTCATTTTTAATATTTGAAATACTTGTTTTGCTGTTTCTGTTGCTTTCTGTGGATAAATGTAATACATCTTGGTATCAAATTGTTTGTTTTGATGAATCTGAGTCATGTTCACAATACAATATTACTTATTTATTAAGTCTTCAGAAAAGAGAACTATTAAGAACTTCATGTTGAACATGATATAAAAAAATATATCATGCGGCGTTATATCAGGCAGATATCAATGTAGCGGTATAATAACGGTCTATATCGGTCAAGAACTAAGTTAAACCCAATTGGTCGTTGTCGGCTCAGGTACTACTTAAAGGTACCCCGGGTACTCTTAATATTTCTACAATATACCCCGGGTACGGTAAATACGCTAACAGTCATCCGGTAATACTCCGGGTGCATTTTAGTATATTTTCCGTACCTCGGGTACTTTGTAGTATACCTAAGAGTACTGGTACTTTTAAGTAGTACCTAAGCCGACAATGGCCAATCGTAGATGTATCAATTGGTCGTTATCGGATCAGGTTCTACTTAAAGTACCTCGGGTTCTCTTAAGTATACTATAATATACCCCGTGCACTGAGTGAACATATAAACAAATCGTCATTTATGAGCACATATATTGATGTTTTAATGACGAAAAACTCTAAAGCTAAAATGCGTGCGTATTTTTTATTATTTATTGTAGGACAACAGACGCATAATATACAAAATCGTTATTTTCTGAAAATGGTCGAATTTTCATTTCACTTGAGTTTTAAGAAAAAGTATATGTTGATATATTTACGGCACTAGTGATTTTATGTTAACAATCAGCGAAATCAACAAATAAAACATGAGCCATCATTGCGTCACCACAACACGTGACGCCACTCTCAGTCCACAGGCTGGGCATACGCTGGCCCCCAGTCCACATACCTCACAGGTCCACAAATGTCCACACGGTGGGAATACCACACGTCTCTCTCTATTGATGCATATCCTGCTTAGAACAAGCTGTCTCAGCGATGCGTTCTCTCGCTTAACGTTCAAAACTGGAATTTGTTAATTATTATATAGTATTGAAGTACGCATACTTGCGTT
>VMBQ01014711.1:0-15418 GCA_007657795.1 Dreissena rostriformis | reverse complement strand
TCAAATTTGATGGTCTCTGGTTAACAGGGTTTTGTAGAAAAGTCACTAGTTTTCAATCCATAGACTTAATACATTCTTTAGTTTCATTGCTTGCCATTATCTTGTTAGCATCAAACTTTGTTAAAAATAACCCATTTAGAGAGGTTACTCGACTCAAGGCAACGTTACACTGACCATTATCAAACCGTCCTTCAACGTGTACCACAGCTTTCTGTAGTNACGTTCGTACGTAAGAATCGCAGAATTCTTACGAAAAACTTAAGAATTGTTTATGAAACGGGCCCAATTACGATAGCGGCACACATATATTCGTGTCTGCCAAATAAGATCTATTACGTGATTTTGCCCACACATCGCTGCAAAACTCAGACAGGAACGACGGTGAGAACATAGCTAGAAACCAAAATTGTCGAATTAAGAATCAGTGAATAATGTAAATGTTAGGCTTTGACAGCCCAAGGGAAGTGTTGTCCACTTATAATTTCGTATCTTACTTTTAGTATTAAAACGACTACGTGCATATAAGCGTCTTGATGCCTCTATATTGGTCGATGCATATTCAAAATATTGCCAGTGGTGACCGATGTCAGTTCTGAGAGACTTATCCATGTCACATTATGGTGATATCATGTTACCTACGCGAATCTCGTGACAATGCTTCTTAGTGCAGTGTTAAAATGTAGCTTAATTATACAGTTGAAATAACACGAAAATGTATTTTCATGGATATTCGAAACAAGAATTATAAATAAAACAAATAAAATGCAGTGCAGTTTCGTAGATCTTTATTATTGTATTTTTTTAACAAACGCTGTGTTCCCCTCGTTACTTAGCTATTAAATGTGCATCAAGGAACGCAGTAGGTGTAGTACGCCTTCTTGAAAAGTAAACGTATTATATTCGTATAATCTTTGTATAATAAGAACTATATTTGAGGTTTTAACAAACCAAAACAAACTGCGGTAAGACTGAACAAGAAACAACTTTAAACAAAAGATATTCGGCGTATATAGTGATTTTGAAAATGAAGGTTGACAATTTCCATTTCTAATTAATTTTAATTCAAAACAAAGGTTAAACTGTTGTTGTTTTTTTAGTTGTTATAATCGTATCCACCGTATGACATGTTTGTTATGTTGTGCATTGCCTATTTATGTATAACAGTATTAATGTTTGTGAATACAGTTTATACAACATTGCACAGTACATACCAAATATCCAATTCTCTCTCTATATATATAGGCTGGTATTTGTGAAATTTAAGACATATAGGAAATATCCATTAACATATGTGCATGTGTATTCCAACTTCACACTTTCTATGTAGTTATGAATGATCATACTATGACGGCATAAAACAGACCAATACGTCCTTGTAATATACGTTTTATTGCACCAGACGACACATTTGGCTAAGTTAAGCGAGTTAGCTATAGCATCTAGAAGTCCCGGGTTCGATATCCGGGGCTAGCACATCTTGTATTTATCTTTTTCATTGTTATTATAATTATTTAAAACCATTAAAAGAATTACAGTTAAATAAGTAAAATAAGTTTACAATATTTTCTCAAAAAATCGAAAATCGATTAACAAGTCCCTTAAACAACTAATGTTCACACTAAAATAACCAAAAAACTTATATTTGTATGCATTATTCAATACGATATCCCTCTGACAACTCAGGCTATGTTTGGGTTATATAAGTAAATAAAATACAAATGAGCCTCGCGCTAGCCACATGGGGCTTAATGAATGTGCTTAAAGTGTCGTCCCAGATAAGCCTGTGCAGTTCGCACATGCTAATCAGGGACAACACTTTCCGCTTCAATGGTATTTTTTATTTAAAGGGAGTTTTTTATAAGCGAAAAACCATTTATAGCGGACTCTTTCGCTCCTGATCAGCCTGTGCGTTCTGCACAGGCTAATCTGGCATTACATTTTGCGCACATGCATTAAGACCCGTTTTCCCAGAGCGAGGCTCAAATACATGAAGACAATGCGCCTCTTGAGTCGTCACACCTCACGCTCAGAGAATACTATTTTTTTCAATTTACTTTTTCTCTCCTCGAAACCATTTCCTTTGCTCGTCAGTTTCTCGTCATCTTATATGTCCGAGCTGGGAAAAGAATGATGATGAAGAGCCACACACCGATGTGTGACGATAAACACTTAACTTAGATTATTTCGCTTCCAAGAAAATGCCAGCTTATGTATAGGGTAATACATTTGTAATGAAATCACAACTGTGGCTGTAAATTCAGTAATGCCTTTCCTATTAAACACCATCGAGAAACCAATTCCATCGGGACTGGTGTAAAGTAGAAATGCAGTTGCAGACGTGCACAACACAAGTGATTTCACAACAACACATGATGAGTCTATCAATAATGCAATTATATTGGAGTCCCATGAACATTATACGGTGAGAAATGCTTCTTAACATCCGCTAGTCTTTTATTTCTGGGAAATGACCAATTGCCTATTCAAACAATAACAATATCAAAACTTCTTTAAAATTATTCATATCGAATATAAACATCTCTTACATAAATATACTCTTTTCTGCATCGTTACAGACGTTAAGCTTCAATTAAACGTATTTACATTACTTTACTGTTTCCTTATTTCATAAATGAAATATAAATAACTTTGAACTTGTTTCGAAACACGTGATACATTTTATGAAATGCACATTGTTTGTTTAGTAAATGAAAACAAAGAGATATATTCACAGGTTTCTTACATCTGTTTGTATATGTTACCTGTATACCCGAGAGGTTTGACCAACCTTTTTCTGAGAAGTGTTTGGGCATAAATGGACATATCCATTAAATTTGAATTTCAAAGGATTCTACATTTCTCTGTGACATGGCTAATTGGCTACCGTGACCTGTCTTGTTTGCTTTTAAGGCAAATACCACGGAACCAATGAACGTATTATGAATATATGAGCGTTTACATACCTTTCAAGATCACGGTTGTTTGTGCAGAATGTGTGCTTGCATTTGTTCAACCACGATTATGGATCTTAATGATGTACAGTTAACACAAGTATACAGTTATAACCTTTTCATGACATATTATAGAGTAAACAAACTCGTATAACCTTATGGATCGACGTTTCAATGTGTTAAACAACCCAAACCACATACACTTTACCAACACGATTTTAAATAATTCATTTGCGTCGGACCCCACACTTAATAGTTGTCTACTTGCATTTGTGATTTTGTTAATGCGTCCATATCCTTCTATTATTATTAAATTAGTAACGTTATTTGTGCATTCATGTGCCCCTCTTACAAGTCCAAATTGATTTGTTGAAAGTAAACTCAAACATTGATGTTTTCTTAAAAGGATACCATAATCGCTTGCTGTATGCTTGCATACTAATACGCTATAATTGCGGCACTCAGTGATCTTTACATCAGCATCACTGTTCAGTGTTTCTAAGCTTCTAATCATAATAGATGCAATATTGCTTTTGCTGATACGCCATACCCTTGTTTGCAATGATCAACGGTGAGCAAATTGCATTCAATGAGGAAAGGAATGATGGCATTTGTGTTGATTGTGGACGCTATTAACCCGCTGGACTTGTAGTCCATGTATTTTTGCATTCACACGTTTAGTTCTTTAATTGCACTTTAATTTATAGTTAGGACAATAAGTAAATGGTCAAAATGTTCAAACTATTGAAAACGGGTGACTGCTCAAAAGGTTGAAGTAGAAGATTGCTTCGCGAAAGATAATGATACGGTTTTATAGGGTATTAAAACGACTACATATGATTTGAGAATCAACTGCTTACAAAATACATTGCAAAGGAATGGCAGAGCAGTTTCGTTACTCATAATTGTTAATTATAATAGCAGCATATGCTTCGTTATATGCTCATTCTGGATGCATTGGTGACATATTTACAAGTACATAGTAGCATTCCTAGAAGTTCTACGCGTGTCTGGCTATTCTTTGAACGATGTGTATATCTGAAGTTCACTCTGAACAAACATATAGACTGGTCTTGATAATTCTATAAAAATGAGCTAAATCGGTATATTACACGGATACTACTTGTACTTGCTGTTTGATAATCAGTGGACGATACAATTATGCGCGTGTCTGACTTTGACCGATTATGTACAATCATTGTAATTCATTGTATTTGCCCATACCCTGTCCTAAGTGTTACAATTTCTGATAATTTATGTATGTATGGTTATGGGGCACAATGTTGACTTTATATTTGACTAAAATTAAAGGATTTGCATTCAATTAAACTATAGGGATTGAAATAAGTATAGTGTGGCCTGCAAATGAAGCAGAAGCGAAAATCTGTGACCTTTGAGATTGAAATGTGACAACTACTTTCAAACAAACAAGCAAGGACGGTACAAAAGGCGCATCATCTGGTCATAGGTAATAACAATACAAAGTAAAAGTGCATCATTCTAAGCATTTATAGATTTTTGAGGGGTGACGAACCGAACGAAGGTACGGACGAATCGACACGCTTGTTTTCTTTATAACTCGGTTTATGAAAAAGATTAGAGCGTAAATATCAAACGAAAAATAACGAAAAAAAAAGTGATTGATAAGTACGTAAAAACTTCCATTGGTAAAATAAACAACCAATATGAAATGGTATGTAACGTCGTTTCATGCATTACCCAACATTTAATAAAGAACAGTGACACATTTTCAATTGGAGAGTGTCGTTTCTCAGATAAAATATTAATGTTCTGATTGATTTCTTGCACGCTACTATTGTGTTTCAATTCGACATACGGTAATAGGAAACCCAATCTTCAAGAAATTATTTAATTATTCTATTTGAGACGTCTTGGGCCATTTAAGGCAAGTGGAAATGCCACCCAAGCAATCTTTATCAATAAAACGTTCTGCAACATTTAATCCCACTGGAACTACGAGCGATAATGCAACAACACAATCAAAAATATCCGCGTAGTTGCCCACAACTGAATATGGCCAATTTAATACGATGTATAACCTAAACATGTCCCAGTGAGGTTGTTATCAGCGGAATATTGCTATTTGAGACTTTATGTACGATATTTATTGAATTGTTATCGACATTAGATATGGATTTCATACATTTAGAAATTCAAATATGCTCTTATTTTCGCATATGTCTTGTGCATCGATTCTGTCACAACAAGAAGACGGATATGGTGCCGCACAAGGCCACGACGTGTGGTCACAAGAACTTAACTTAGATAACTGTGCCACCACGAAAAGATCAGCGCGACTTAATGGTGATAGATATGGTCTAAAGAAACGGTATTCCGTTCAGTAATTGCTTATCTGCAAAGTCGTCAGGGACTTGCGAATAGTTCAAACTAATTTGAAGAAGTGCATACAAAAATGGTAAAACGACATATTACTTGTTTATCGGAACATTGTTTAACGTCTGTTTATCGTTTTCTTTAAGCGTTTCTAGTGAACTACAAATGCACTCAGCAGAACACCACACATTTTCCGATAATTCCCATTGCATATTTTGATACTATAATACGGACAGCTGTGTTCCTTTTTTAAAGCAAGTCAATATTAAACGAGGGAAAAGATAATTTGGTGGTCATTTCTATAAGGCCGTTTAAAAAAACGGGACGTATTCTGGGAACGCCCACGGTTTGTTTATGCGGGCGGCGTAAAGGAGAATGAAGTTTCGCTGGCTCAAACAGTTTGAATAGGATCATCATGAAACTGTGCGATAATGTTTGAGAGCATAATGTATCAGACAAGTTTGATAACCAAATTGATCACCTAAAGCTTGTCTGAATAATCAATTTAATCTAACTTTTAGTATAAAAACGACTACGTGCATATAAGCGTCTTGATGCCTCGATATTTGTCAATATATATATTCTAAAGATACCCTGTGGTGACTAATGTCAGTTCTGAGAGACTTATCGATGTCACATTTTGGTTATATCATGTGACCCACGAGAATCTCGTGACTATGATGCTGAGTGCGGTTACCAAATGTAGCTTGCAGAAAAAATTGAAATAACAATAGACATGTATTTTTACACTAATGCAATAACGAATTGCAACTTAATTGCAATGCAGTTTCGGAGCTTTAAAAAAATATCACATAAAACGCTTCGTTCCCTTCGTTACATAGCTATTTAATGTTCAGTAAGTACTTACAATACGCCTTTTTGACAAGGACACGTATAAGGGACGTACGCGGCAGTTTAGTTTCACGCAAATTTGTAGTTTAGTTTCACGCAAATTGGTTTTTACTGTAACACCGGTTGCGCAATAAGTGTATGCTTTTTCAGATAATCGAATCAAAACGGGATGGATATAAAAAAACGTGAATAACACCAAGAAATCAATCAAATATAATGAACCAGAGAAAAGAAAAAAATATATATATATGTCATGATTTCTAAACTGCATAATAAGAGTCAACCATCATCCCTAAGACCACACAAACCTTTTTCATAGCGTGTTTGTAACGGAAAGCATCAGTCTTAATGCGGGAAAATTGTCGATACATACTAATAATTGGAGATATTTATGGCGTGTCAAACGTTGCAAAATTTAATGTTTCCATATTTATGTGGTATATTTGAATAAATATGTTCTACATTTGTATTTGTGTGTGCTATAATTGCATATATATGTTGTATAAAGTCATATATATATGGTAAAATCTGATATTTGTATTTCATAACAAATATATGTTGTATAATTTCATGGTTATGTTCGATATTTTCATATAAATGTTCTAAAAGTTCATATATGTATGCAATATTTTGTTATATATGTGGAAAAATTCTGATATTTGTTTTGTATAGTTTTCAAAATATGTGTGTGTTCTAAACTTTGATATGTTTGTGCAATAATTTCATATGTTTGTTGTAAAGTTTTCATATATATGTCCTATAATTTGCATCATGGGAAATATTGTATACGGCAAAACAATAGTCAAGTCATGTAAAGAATTACAATTAATACCGTTAATATGCCCTTATAAATGTATTGTTGACATCTTGTTTTGGATGCTGTAATAAACTACTTTTACTGATATTGATACACATTATTATTATTTTATTTAAATTTTAATCTACTTTTGCGTTGGCATACAGACGAACATGTACTAGAAGGTGTTTTGAACATTGTTTTAATTGTTGTTGTTTTTTTTAATTGTATTTTACTACATGCAGTTAAACTGCGCTTGTAAACAAACGACCCTGGTGACCTTTTCTTTTTATTTAGTTTGGACAAAATCTAAGTATGGGAAGGACTTTAATTATAATAAAAGTTCCGTGCCTAGATTTGATTTTCATCTGCGAAATTATGTTGTTGTTGTTTTTGATAAATCAATGCCCAAAACATCTTTTTTTTTGTATGAATTTGCAGTAAAGTTAAATATTATTATATAAACCGAGAGAGATAGAAGTGTTTTCAACAGTTTTCTCACTAATTTACGCAATGTGTGTGCGTTGCCTTATTTTTGAATTTATACTAATGCTGAAATACGTATGTTTTTAAAGTGTGAATAAAAAAAGTAACAACACTGGTGACCCATGAATTTTATTTTATTTTTCTATCCACAAAAGATGGTTCTAGCTAAAAACCAAAAATTATCAAATCAAATTCTAGGTACAGCTCAATTTTCATTTAAACTGCAGCATACCTCCTTAATGGTTGTATTCTTTTTGTATACAAAGACATATGCGTGAGGTTTTAATACACCAAAACATACTTTTATTAGACTGAACAACATCGTTTTCAAAAAAGATATTCGGCGTATATCCTGATTTTGAAAACAAAGGTCGACACTTGTTAAATAATTAAATTGAAAACAAAGGTTATCTATTAAAACATGTAACATATAAACTGCACACTTTTGTATGTAGATATGAATGATACTAGGTAAGACCATTCTATATGTTCTCACCTGGCGTAGTAGGCATTTACAATTACTTTTTATGTACAATTGAAATACATGGTATATTTGTATTTCATTAAGAGGCATTAAAATCACACATTTATATCTCATTGGATATCTAAACACGATACTTTTCGATAGAAAATAGAAGGCCGACCGTGAAATTTATAGCAAACGGTCAAATGGCCTTAGCCGATTCTGTCTAAGCCGCTTTCTTGAAAGGTATCCATACTGACCTTGGAATAGTGCGATATTTAATATATAACGTTCAAAGAAGGTGCACAATATGTATGATGGAATGCTTATCATAGGCAACACTTTCCGCTTGTATGGTATTTTTATTTTAAAGGGTTACTCTTCTAAGTAGAAATTACGTTATTGCGAAAAGTGTCGTCTCTGATAAGCCTTTACCTTCTGCACATGCCAATATGAGACAACATTTTGCGCACATGCATTAAGACCCGTTTTCCAAAAGCGAGGATCCAATACACGTAGACAATGCGTCTTAAGAGTGGTCGTCAATTTCTCGCCATCTAATATCTTCAAGCTGGGAAAAGAATGTCGATGAAGAGTCACGCACCGAAGTGTGGCAAAAAGCACTTAACTTAGATTATTTCGCGACCACGAACATACCAGCTTAGGTAAAGGATAATATATTTGAGACACCAATTCAATCGGGACTGGTGTGAAGTATAAATGCAGTTGTTAGACGTGCAAAAAAACAAACGATAACAGCAACAAATGATGAGTTTATCAAATATAAGAATAATTAACGGCCATGAACATTAAAAGGAATCAAATGCTTGTTGAAGTCCGCAAGTCATTTATTTCTGGCAAATGACAAATTGCGTATTCTTAACAGAATATTATTAAAATTTCTAAAAAAAAGTCATATCAAATATAAACATCTCTAAAATAAATATACACTTTGCAGCATCGTTACAGTTGTGAAGCTTTTATTAAAAGTGCAGTATTTACTTAACTTCGTTGTTTCCTTTTTTCATGAATGATATATAAATAATGTTGAACTCGTTTCCAAACATATGTTAGATTTTATGACATGCAAATTATTTGCAAATATATTAAAAACAAACGTGATATATTCAGAGGTTTCTAACATCTGTTTGCAAATGTTGCGTGTACACGCGATAGGTTTCTGAGGAGTGTTTAGGCATCAATGAACATATCCATCTAATTTGAATTTCAACAGATTCTACATTACTCTGAGACATGGCTAATTGGATGCCGTGACCTGTCTTGTTTGCTAACAAGGCGAATACCACGGAACACATGAACGTATTATAAACATATGAGCGTTAACATACCCTTCAAGATCACGGTTGTTTGTGCAGATTGCGCGTTTGGTTTTGTTGAACCAATATCATGGATTTTAATGATGTACAGTGAAAACAAGTATACAGTTATAACATTTAAATGACATATTAGAGAACACACCTTTAACATTATGGATAGACGTTTAAATATGTTAAATAACTTTACATTAATTATATATAATTGACCGACTCAATTTTAAATAATTCATTTGCGTCGTACATAATATCGAACATTTCTATACTTGCATGTGTGACTTTGTGAATGCGTCAATTTCATTTTGTTCTTATACAAGCAGATACGTTATTTACTCTTTCATATGCCCTTTTTACAATCCCATGTGGATTTTGTAAAGTAAACTAAAACATTTTACGTTTTCTGAAAAGGATTCCATAATCACTGGCTGGGTCCTTGCACGTTAGTAGGCTGGAATTACGACACTCTGATATCTTTACAGCATCATTGATACTAGCTTTCTGTGCCACAAAAAATGTTGGTCAGAGCTTCTAATCACCATAGCAAGAACATGACTGTCGGTACACATCTGTTTGCACCGATCGACCATGAGCAAATATAATGGGGGGAGTGGTAATGGTAAATATTGATTGTGGACGCTAACAACCCAGTAGACCTGTATACCATTATGTTGAGCATTCGCACGTTTAGTGCTTTAATTGCACTTTTAGATATAGGTACATGTATGTAAATGGTAAAAGAAAATCAAATTTTGTTAAAGTCTGGCTGTTAACACGGTTGCAGTAAAAGATTGCTTTGCAAAAGATGATGAGGCTGTGATGATAATGATATGGCTGTACAGGGTATAACAACAATTGACTTTAAATACACCAACTGCAGGTGCTTTAAGAATAAACTGCTAACAGACAATATTGCAACGACATAATGGTTTTGTTATTCGTAAATGTTATTTATAATAACAGCATATGCTTCGTTCTCCTCGTTACATTCCCATTCTGGATACATTGGTGACATAGTTGCAAGTAGATTGTAGCATTTCTGGCAGTTCTACGTATGCGTGATTGGCTATTGTTTGAACTACGTGTGCATATCTAATGTTCAAACTGAACATATGTCAAACAGATAGACTGGTGCAGAGGAGGTTATCACGTGATAGTCAAGATGTCGACGTCAATGCCGAGACAGGTATTTTTCGCCGTTTTATACTCTTTATTACTTTGATTAATTTTTAACATGCCGCTCACTTTCCAGCCATATCAGCAAGAAAGTGATTAGCTTTAGCTTTGCTTCTTGAGGCCACGGATTCGAAACCAATGATCGGTGCATTTTTTATTTTATCTTGTTCTTTGTTATTATAATTATTTAAAACTGTTAAAATATTACAGTTGTGTATGTTAATTCATGATATGACATATCAAAGAATACACCAATCTGTAAACAACAATTCTTTTTTAATATCGTATATTAACAACAACGAAAAACGAGGACGTAAATGAAGCACTTAATTTTTCCAGAGCTTTTATATTCAAATAACATATGAAAAATCATGGAATTACTTCAGCCATACATAACACGTTTCAAGTCGAATGACATAAACAGACTGCTCATGATGTAAATTATTTACCCATAGATGCAGTCGTTAAGATACAGCGGTGCCTGTAAAAAAAACACTCTGAAATACGCACACACTACAAAGTGTCGACTGATTTATTGCAAATTGTCGCTTTTAAATCAAACAGTTTTGAAAAGTATAACAGATGTTTAATTTGTTCAAACGAAGGTGAACACGAATCCTTATAATATTAAACCATTGCAACAATGGTATGCTCCATTACAAGCCTAAAATGAAGTGCTCGATTTAAGTCAGTGATCCAAAAACAACGCAGTCCAATTAGTATATTGTGTTTGCTTTTCACTTAACACATGAAGAAATACGCTGCAACGTAATTGCCTGGAATTATGCAGGAGAAATATATAATAAAAAACAATTGATAATTTATTACTGACATAAACAGACTGCTCATGATTTAAATGATTAAAATGCAGGACGACAATTTTAAACAATAAATATCAAAGTAGAAAACCGTATCGAAATGCTCAATTGACAGTTTTGTATTGATACTATTTCAATCATCTACTTTCTAAAATTGAGTTATGATGTGTCTATGTGGGTTTTTAATAGAATTATAAACTTCGCAAGATGGTTCAGAACAAACAATTACACGTGACCAGCGAAAAGGTGTTTTCCTCTCGTATTTTTCGTCTCGTCTTTTTCTAAATAATTTAGGACCGCTATTAAGTATATGGAAATATGAAAAAAAAACATCAACATTCGATTAGTTACGTGAGAAACTGTTTACTGACACTCTTCGAGATACTGAATACTGACACTCTTCGAGATTCTGATTACTGAACCTCTTCGAGATACTGATTACTGACGCTTATCGAGTTACTGATTACTTACGCTTTTCGAGATACTGATTACTGACGCTTTTCGAGATACTGATTACTGACGCTCTTCGAGATACTGAATACTGACACTCTTTGAGATACTGATTATTGACGCTCTTCGAAATATTGATTACTGACAGTCTTCGAGATACTAATTACTGACCCTCTTCGAGATACTGATTATTGACGCTTTTCAAGATATTGAGTACTGACGCTCTTCGAGATATTGATTACTGACGCTTTCCGAGATACTGACTACTGATGCCTTTCAAGATATTGATTACTGGCGCTTTTCGAGATATTGAGTACTAACCCTCTTCGAGATACTAATTACCGACCCTCTTCGAGATACTGATTACTGATGCCTTTCAAGATATTGATTACTGGCGCTTTTCGAGATATTGAGTACTGACACTCTTCGAGATACTAATTACCGACCCTCTTCGCGATACTGATTACTGATGCCTTTCAAGATATTGATTACTGGCGCTTTTCGAGATACTGAGTACTGACACTCTTTGAGATACTAATTACCGACCCTCTTCGAGATACTGATTACTGATGCTTTTCAAGATAATGATTAGTGGCGCTTTTCGAGATACTGATTACTGACACTCTTCGAGATACGAATTACCGACCCTCTTCGAGATAGTGATAACTGGCGCTTTTCGAGATACTGATTACTGACACTCTTCGAGATACGAATTAACGACCCTCTTCGAGATACTTATTACTCACGCTTTTCAAGATATTGATTTCTGGCGCTTTTCAAAATACTGAGTACTGACACTCTTCGAGATACTGATTACTGACACTTTTCACGATATTGATTACTGGCGCTTTTCAAGATATTGATTACTGGCGCTTTTCAAGATATTGATTACTGACGCTTTTCAAGATATTGATTACTGGCGCTTTTCAAGATACTGATTACTGACGCTTTTCAAGATATTCATTACTGGCGCTTTTCAAGATACTGAGTACTGACACCCTTCGAGATACTGATTACTGACACTTTTCAAGATACTGATTACTGACGCTTTTCAAGATATTGATTACTGGCGCTTTTCGAGATACTGAGTACTGATACTCTTCGAGATACTGATTACTTCAAAGTTCAAAACATGGTCTGTACCACCTATAGTCCGAGAGCCCATTGGTGTTTATTGCAAGTTTTCAGGCCAAGATTTTTTTGTATATTTGAAAAGGGTATTGTATATCCTTTCAGTAAACTTATTTTTAAGTGTCACAGCCGTGCATATCTATGATTTTTTGGGTAAAATCACTCAAAATCGAAAGTGTTTCTGCTGATTTCTGGAATAATTAAATAAATACACCTTTTCAGCCATGCGAATTAAACCAGGGTTTCTGTTTTGGGGTTTTAAAATAGGTATCAGAAACCTTTCTGATAATTCAGTAAGAAAAAAATAATCGTCCATGTATTTAAAAATAAAAGAGTTAAAAACCACCAAATTTCGCAATTTTTTTGCAGAATTTGCCCATTTTTCAATTTTCAATTCTGCTCATTATTTTAACCAAGTTAACAATTTCCAACATATTTGTCTTATTTGTGTTTTAAAAACACACATATGGCCTCCTTGTTTCATTCCAACAACGACTTTTTTATCAACATCTATTAGTGATTTNTGGTATCCATTTCTTAAGTGTCACAGCCGTGCATATCTATGATTTTTTAGGTAAAATCACTCAAAATTGAAAGTTTTCCTGCGGATTCCTGGAATAATTAAATAATTAGACATTTTCAGTCATGGGAATTAACCCATGGTTTCCGTTTTGGGGTTTTAAAATAGAAATCAGAAAGTTTTCTGATAATTCAGTAAATGAAATAATTTTCCATGTATTTAAAAAAAGTAGTTAAAAACCGCCAAATTTCGCAATTTTTAGCAAAATTCGCCCATTTTTCAATTACCACCTAATTATTAGACTGATAATGAAAAAAAACTTAGATTTAAGTGAAAGTACACACATCTTGTGTTGTAGATTTACCTGGCGGCTGTGCTGGCTATATCGACGCTTTGAATTGAAAAGACTTGTGCTTGAAATACAACCAGTGTGATCTGCCATAATTTCCTTAATATAAAAAGCGAACTATTGCAAGACGAGTCCTTATTCTAGCGACAACGGCATTAATGGTTAGTGAAGCCCCGGTAAAAATTTCCCAATGATATGAAAGAGTTTTGCAGAATGCAAGCAAGAACACATATCCCAGTAATAAATAGTTGCATTGGACGATTGTTTTCTTAACGAATATAAAACCGATTGGCAGTATATGAATCTCCTAAAAGTAACAACACTGGCAATACGCCCATTGGGTCTTCATGGAGCAGAATCCTTGATAAATTTAATATTAACCGTACCACCTTCCGACCACAATATATGCTCGTTTATTTTTCTCGCTTTCAAACCCGGTCAAGGCATAATAGCAAAGCGCCATGCTGCGATGTTTGATCAGAAACACTAGACCAATAGTATTTAGCGCCCACTCTCCCCCCCCCNGAACAATCAGTCAGTCTCAATGGCGATTTTTACGTCTGGGACGAATTCAACAAGACGAATTGGTTGCTATAAACCCAATCAGTAATGTGTTTCATAGTATGTTAGAACACGTTCTTGCATTGATTAGAGAGAATCACTAGCAGTTGTAAGTGTTGAACATAAATGCCAAAAGTGAATCGTTGATACTTTAAACAAAGAGATGCATAGAAACTGATGATTTTTTTTAATGTTTTGTCAAATGAAAGTGATTAGGAGATACAATAGATAAAGAATATTACGCTGGTTAATTGTTCCAAGAGTTTGCATCTCCTGTATCACTCGAGTGGGTCGTGTTTTGCCGTACCACACGAGAGACGGAGTATGAAACGAAATAGCGCAAGCCCCGAATGAACGTGGTATAACATTTAACCTGATTTTACCTGATTAATCTGTACAGTCATTTAGCTCTGTATAACTTAGACTTAATCAAGCAAATTGTAAAGCGTGACTTGTGCCAAATGATTCAGACAAGCGTATCACTACATATTCACAACCGCTTTGATCTTAAATGTACATTTTAATAAAAACTGCGTTTCTATGAACATTATTTTGGAGTAAGGAATAATGTGTGTCACAAACATTTACAAAATGCCAACAATCTTCTTCTGCCGATCCTTTGTTTCCTCAAGTGCAAAGCGTGATTATAGCCTATCAGTTACACTAAATTAAGCACATCTTATCGCTTTTTCCGTGCGAGCTAAGTCATTCCACACTTTGTAACTCGTTCCGTTAGCACGTAAGTTTTATTAGTACTCGTGTTTTCTTGTAAAATTTCTTTGCCGATTGTGTTCATGTCATTATGTAGATACATGTTCAAAATCATTACATCTTAAACAATTGAACTAGTTTTTTTATGTTGTAATCGTTTCAAAACTAGTTAATGTAAAATAGAAGTTTACTTTACAGAATGAACGTTATTACAACAGCGTTGGTGATATGGTCAATCTACCTCGGCGACCAAACGGGTATGCTTGGACTTCGCTTATTTGATACGATACTTAATGATAGTACCCAATCTTAATACAAGTTTGAATATGAATCAATGACATTTTAATGCCGTGTTATTAATAGATATGAGCCTTGCTCTGTGAAAAGAGGGTTAATGCATGCGCGTAAAGTATCGTACCAGATTAATGTGTGCAGTCCGCAAAGGCTAATCAGTGACGAAACTTTCCG
>VMBQ01014710.1:0-11294 GCA_007657795.1 Dreissena rostriformis | reverse complement strand
TACCCATTTTTTTTGTACCAAAATTTTGTTTCGTACCCAATTTTTTTTGTACCCAAACTTTTTTCGTACCCACATTTTTTCGTACCCACATTTGTTTCGTACCCAAATTTTGTATTGTACCCAATTTTTTTTCGTACCCATTTTTTTTCGTACCCAAATTTGTTTTCGTACCCACCTCGGGGCCCCACCAACATAGGCCTTGCCCACCCAAAATTGCCTTTTAATATAACATCTATGCGGCGTGGGGATACGCGTCGGCATCTGGCCTTCTGTTTCTAGTTTATATTATTATAAATATTATTTGTACGCCATTTGTAGGTAGGGTACATTCAGGCAGTTGACAACTTGCAACAGCAGAACTGTCCTGGAAATATTCTCGCCGGCGATGTTGGTAGGTTTTCAAAAA
Source organism: Dreissena rostriformis (assembly GCA_007657795.1). Taxonomy (NCBI): domain Eukaryota; kingdom Metazoa; phylum Mollusca; class Bivalvia; order Myida; family Dreissenidae; genus Dreissena; species Dreissena rostriformis. The sequence continues at coordinate 10,888 of VMBQ01014710.1, read as the reverse complement.
TAGGAGAAAATAGGAGTCGTTTTAATAGAACCTAACACATGTATTTGCTGAAATTTGTCATCGTGTAAACTCAGTGTATCAACAACAGTGACGAAACTGACGAAACAAGAACGACGTTCGCCGACAAATAAACCCTAGCAAAAAGTATACTGAGATCAACATGTCGGTTGGTCGGTCTGTCAAGCTGCACATGTGTACTTTGTGTCACGAACTAGTGTCTAATCAATTGTTTACGTTGAATATTAAATACGTGCCGATGTTTGGTTATATATCCAAAGTCATGTTTTATGAAATTGCTGTTATTAATTGTAGGTGCATTTGTATTTTCACACCTGTTTCAGTAACGACATCGATACCAGTCACCACCACGAACGCACACCACTCGTCAGGGAGTCATCATACGAAGAGTACAACTCCCCCCACAACCACAATGCCCATTGGAACTGAAACGGATCGGACGATGACAGCCCCGCCGATGCCAACGTCAACAGAAGAGACAACCATCGATTCCACGGCGCCTCAAATGTCCACCACAACACCACCACCAATAACATCAGAAACTATCGTTGAAACCATGACGACCACCTCACCACCAACGACATCGTTTTATCTTCAAACGTGGACAAGCATGTCGCTAAATCCAAGCGTAACATCGGAACCTTCCACGATGACCACCTCACCACCAACGACATCGTTTTATGTACAAACTGGAACAAGCATGTCGCCAAGTCCAATCGTAACATCAGAACCTTCCACGACGACAACCTCACCATCAACGACATCGTTTTATGTACAAACGGGAACAATCATGTCGCCAAGTCCTGTTCCAGGAGGTATTAGCCTTTTAAGAGTTACCATGGTAGTTAATTCAAGCTTTCAAACACTAGTGCATTGAAACAAACTCGACTTTGAATATTTATTTTGTATTGTAACCCATCATTAAGGCGATATCATGAACAAAATCTACGGCTCTTGTTGATAAAATATGTATATAACATACGAGGCATACTCATGGTTTATAATTGTTGTTTAAACATAGTTCACTACGGTTGCGCACCAACGTTCTTCTTACATGCTGCTTCCCATCATGGTAAGCTGTTTACCATTGGCCAGACATGCTACGAGCTTGTTACGGAGACAACGTCTTGGTCCAGCGCTGAAAGTGACTGCAAAAGTCGTGGCGGACATTTAGTCCACATTGCAAACGACGAACAACAGAATAAAATCTATCAGATCGTCAGACAGTATCATGGTGACCATGTTTGGATTGGGCTTAACGATAGGGTTACCGAAGAACACTTTGTTTGGTCTTCAGGTAGGACTACTTTTAAAATGAACGCAATCGATACGCCATACATTCCATGTACTTAACACAAACACGGATTACTATTCAAATAATTATTTCTCATATAGTTATACATAATTATGTTTTCAATTATATCTATTTTCTCATGACTTAAGGTCATGCTGTAAACTATACGCACTGGTACCCTGGTCGCAAAACGTCCCTACCATTCGAAGAAGACTGTGTTGCCATGTGGATGACCCATGGTGGACAATGGGAGGATGTGCGTTGTGATGGATTCTTATCCAATGACTACGGATACGTTTGTGAATTCGGTAATCAAACAAATGTCGAAGCTTTATATCAATAAAAAGGAACTGTAGGCCTATCACTTTACCGCATACGTTTAATAACACATGATATTTTTCTAATGTCTTTAAATACAACTGCACAATTATAACGTCATCTAAAATCACACCATATTCCATTACATGCGTTTTTTTTGGATAATATTTGACATAACGTGGTATTTATTGTCTAAATTGCTCATGCAATCCGCCCCTCCCTATGTTTTACAGATGGAGTTGTTGAAGTAGCAACAACAAGCAACCCAGATGGTATGATGAACACGGATGGTATGTATTCAGAGGGGGTAATCACGTGATAGTCATGATGACGACGTCAATGCCAAGGCAGGTATTTTTCGCCGTTTTGTACCATTTATTATTTGTTTTAATTTTGTAAATGCCACTCACTTTCCAACCATATCAGAAAGAAAGTTACTAGCGTTTATTTCGTAGTAATATTCGCTCTATATCTCGAGTTTAGTCGGTGCGAAATTTCTTAGCGGGATGACCTAATTACAGCTCCAATAAGACAATTTGCGGAGAGTAAAGTCGAGATATAAATCGAATTTAAATACGAAATGAACGTCAATCACATTTTTTTCTGATATGGCTGGAAAGTGAGCGCCATTGGAATTTTAACAAAAGTAAGAAAGGGTATGAAACGACGACAAATAACTGTCTCGGCATGGATGTCGCCATCTTGACTATCACGTGATTACCCCCCTCTGGTATTGTACTACCAGAGCGGTATAAACCATTTTTTTAATTTGGAACTTTTGGCGGAATTATCATATGTGTATATTTTTACGATGTTATCTTTTGTATAATATCCACACTTATCATGTCTCACCTAGGCAATACGCTGTCGTGTCCCCAAAGAACTACTGCAATTGTTGCACAATTCGGTAAAAGCTGTTACGCTTTGTACCGTGACGTCGAGGTTTGGAGTCACGCTGAGCAGACATGTAGACTGAGTGGGGGTCATCTTGTGCACATCAACGGAGCCCAAGAACAGCAATACATTGAGGGTTTCATGAGGAGACATAATCGCACAACACCTGCATGGATTGGACTCAGTGACAGATCTGATGAGGGACGGTTTGTTTGGACTGACGGTTAGCAATTGCAGTGAAGTTATAATTCTGGTTTCAATCCCGACACATTCACCTTGATAATAAAAGCTAATTTATTTAGAGTCATATCGAAAAATAGTTGTCATAGCAGCATTCAACAGTCAAACAACATATGGAAACATAATTTGGGTCAAGTTACTGAAAACCTGAATGGAGAATTAGACTGACAGCCGTTTAATTTTAATGTTTATATAATCTATATCATATGCATTTTAGTTATAAAATATATTGCATTAATGTCGCTGAAAAATTAAAACAACACAAACTACAGAACAATTTAAAAGTAGATGTTTACTTAAAAACTTCAATTTTCAACGAAGATTGCCTAAATTGGCCGATAAAGATTGTACATTGTCGTTTGTCAATATGTCAACAGTAAACTTTGTAAACACAAAGATACAATAATTAAACTGCAGGCGGTTCGGCCTCCTTTACAAACTGGTTGCCAGGACACGTGACGCATGATAGTGACGAGGACTGTGTGGCGCTATTGCCTAACAACAATGGAACCTGGGATGATTTCAGCTGTGGACGAACCACTTTCTTCGGCAATGACATAGGCGAACAACACAACCCCTTGTGCGAATATGGTAATACTAAATACGTGTTGTTTCTGAATCCTTTGTACATAATTAAAAGCACATATAGAACAGTTAGTGATGTAAATTTTGTATGCGTGGCCGAAATAATTTTTTTTTTTCATTGTTATGTTTTTTCCCCTTGAAAGGTTATTTACACAGTCACACATTTAAGTCATGCAGTCTATGGATTTTATTAGTGGTACAGAACTATAAGTACACCACGTTTAGAGTTGTAAAACTATACATACGTCCATAGGTTTTATATTAAACATCTTAACATGTTTATACAATATCTATACATTTCAGGAAATACCATCTCGTCGGTGCTGGTGGGCTAAAAGACAACTAAGGAACCAAACAATTTCACAAATTCAATTGGCTATGCGCTTGTATAAGCTGTACGGCTGAATAAATGTTGTTGTTGTTGTTGCTTAGTCAGTTCTTTTCTACTTCATCTATGGTGCACACATATGTTGCCAAACTTGCGGATAACCTATCCCATGTCCTATTTGTTTTTGTCATATTGTAACATGTTGGGCACGTCTTCACAAAACGACCGGTTCGAATGAAACATCAAGGCATTTACTTAAATTAAATTAAATTCTGTATATTCGGTTTTCACATTGTTCCTTTTTGCTTAGATCGGTGGGTATTTCCAGATTGCCTGTTTCAGCAATTGACGGTGTACGTTAACGACCTATCGATTTTGTAGCCGGCAAATGTCGCCGCTCAACAGACAGAAATGGACAGTTCAACTGCCATATGCCAGCCACCCTACTGGGGACATAATGAACAAGAGATGTGTTTGTCAGAAACACAATGCCCCCTACTGCGCCGCTTTGATTTTTTTTATTAATCCCTTTAAAAATTATTACTTCCCTTGTGAAAATGGTCTGTACCTGCCAAACGATAAATAGAAATTATCTCCCTTTAAAGCTTGTTACTTCCCTTGGATTTAGTTTTTTTGACCTTTGACCTTGAAGGATTACCTTGACCTGTCAGCACTCAAAATGTGCAGCTCCATGAGATATACATGCATGCCAAATATCCAATTGCTATCTTCAATATTGCACAAGTTATGGCCAATGTTAAAGTTTTAGGACGGACGCACATACTGACAGACAGACGGACTTACAGTTTAACTGCTATTTTCCACCATACCGGGGGCATAAAAAGCAATAGTTTTGGTATAAAATGTAATGAAAGAACAAGGATGAGCAAACATGCCCAAAAGGTTAGTTTCTATCCCTGTGTGCAGTTCACTTAGTTAAACAATCATTACATGTAAGTATGTTCTTTCATGTTTCACTTAGTTATTGAGTAACATTTTGATAGTTTGCAAACTGAGAGATATGATAATACACAATAGTGCTGGGATATCATGTTAGCATAACAGGTATCCAAAAAAGCAAATGGCTACTAAAATGTCTAGATAACCATATATATTTAGATGGACAATTTTTATAGATTACAGGATTCCTTTGTAAAATAAATCATAATGGCCACCAACTTTTATAGTACCAACCTTGAGTTGAGTGTTATTTTCAAGTTTTAGTATCTTGACAAGTAAAATAATATGTCTGTAGCAGGGCCTGCTCTGCCATTTGCCAAATTAGCAAATGGCTACAAATAAGAAAATTTGTCTCTAACGTTTTCTTCGTGAAACCCAGTAAAATTGATAAATTGTTGAGAATTTCTGTATACAACCGGACATTTGGATATAGAAAATTTTGAGCCCTGCTTTAGTGCATTACATGTATACGTTTTTGTCACATTGTTTATAATTGGTTAGTTGCAGGAAGCGAATTACATTTTAACTTGAGTCTCATGAATTGCATCTGCCCTACCTGGTATAATGAGCCCATAGTGGCACTGGTTGGGTGAATCACATTGTTGACAAAGAAAAACAGGGCATCTTCCGGTCGCAGGTGAATTCTCTTTCTGATTAGGAAGTAAAACTGTCCGACTGTAAGATCTGAGGGCACTAGATACTTCTTCTTGTCCAGGTCTCCCACTCGCGCCTTAGGTGCCTTTTCAACAATAACCTAGAATAAAGCAGATATGTAAGGTATTTTAGCAAAGTACTTTCATTCGACATTGAAGATTTGCAAAAATCTTTCCAGTTTATAACGTTGACATGCCCATGTTAACTGTTTGTCAGTACTTGCCAACATACAATTTGGACTCCTGAATATGCATGCATATTTGCTGATGATGTAAAAAATTGCCAAACTCAATATAAGCATTTAACGGTACTTATTCACAGATTTTTGCATTATTTGAGTTTCGTCATAAAATGCATTAAATAGATAAATCAATCATTATCTATCTTCTTCTGTCTTATCAGTCTTCGCATCAGCCTAAAACCTTAGTCATATATGGGCTGGTCAGACGATTAAAAAACCTACCAAAATAGCCTGACAGGTCGATGAACAATTGAAGTCTGAATTAGTAAACAAACTAAAATATTTAAATCTGTAACAGTTGTATTATAATTTCTGTTGGTAAAAAGGCTATCAATTCCATAATTGATGGGAATTCTTGGTGACCAATCATTAAAGCTGTTCCATAACACAGATTATTGCATAAACTCTATCTATAATGCCCTCTGGCGGGGTGCAGAAACTTGGCAAAGGGAGGGCTTGAACAGGAGAAATCGTGTATTAGCAAGGCGATTCACGTGCCGTTCAATCCCTGTTATCCCTGTTTTTCATATCCATAAATTAAAATAACATCGGAAACAGTATGTCTTGTTCATTCGATATCGACAAATTAATTCCTCATTTCTTACTTTGCGTGGCTGCATTTCAATTTTGCATTAATCCACTGTTTAAACACATTTTAAATCGAAAACTGCCTATCCGAAGGTAAAGCCTGTCATTTCTGATGATGACCGAGTTAGGCATATGTAAAACACAACCTTGAACTGTATGACGTCATATGAAATAATTTAATGATTTTGTCGATGTCGAATGAACAAGACATATTGTTTTCAATGTTATTTTAATTTATTTTGGTATGTGTGATTTGTTGATGCGAAATAATAGCGAAAATACACATTTTCTCGGACATGATCATCTGTGGGCGCTCTCCAAATCCGTTCCTGCCCTCGTGCTGCGCATTGCCCTCAGATGATCATGCCCTCGATATGTATTATCCCTATAATGCAACTCATTCGTTTTTTTTTTCTGATGACGCATTCTTCATTTCCCTAAGGACTTTGTAAAATGTGGACTTAAGACTTAAGTTAAGTCTTAGCCTTAGGGTTGCAAATTAAAATAACTGTGTCATAGTTGGTTATCTCTTGTTTATCTAAATATAAGAGTAGGTAAAAATGTACCGTCTGTCTGAAAAATGTCTGTATAACATTGAAAAAATCTTATTTTTACTCTTTTTTTTTGACAAGTTGGAAATATATTGTCAGAATCAGGAAATAATATGGATTATGCATATATGGTATTGCAAACAGGTCAGCCAATCCAACCCTAGTTTGTCTTTATGTCGATGAAGATATGCGTACTGAAATAAATATCACTTAATTAACTCGTTTGTTAGAATAAGACAAGAATGAAAATCATCAAAATGGCTGCGTAGAAAGGAAAAAAAATCATCAGTCCTTTACTTACTGGCACTCTATCAGAGTACTTCTTCCTAATCTTTACGCCTTCTGCACGCCTTTTCTCAAAGGGATGTTCATCTTTGTATTCCCACTTCATTTCCTTGAAGTTCGCTGAATATCGAGGAATCAAATCTAAGCCTTTTTCCGTAGAAAGGATTCTATTTTTATGCCGCGAAACAAAATAGTCCAGCTAGTTTTTGACCAATTGTAAGCTGTTTACAACTTAAATCACAATTTACAAATTTTTTAGCACAAACAATTATACTTTTATAAAAATAGTGACTAATATTATGTGCATTTTGTTTAACTATATTGAATTAAGTGCGCATGAATATATCATCATTGTAATCATGTGACATCGAATAATCGTAAATGCTAAAATTAGAATGCAAACAAGTCGTCACGTGATTTATGTGAGACTAAACTATTATTTTATATTGCGCAATCAGATGGCAGCATAGTCTGTATAAACTGCCTCTGACACTTTGTCTAAACTATTATAGTACGACGGGAACCAGAATAATGGCAGCATTGAATGACAAGATTAAGTTCGATAATCATATCGATTATCGATTATTTCCTTCGATATTCAGAAAATTACTTTTTCAAATAATCCATATAAAATGAACCATACAATTAAACAGGCTATTACTATAAGATTAGTTTTAGGAGATTTATATATTATAGCGTAGACGCATTTGAATTAGTTTTATGTCAAAATAGCATGAAATGCGTATCTCCTGGATGTGTTGTTCAAGATTCCGCTTGCTAGGAGCGCTAGTATGCTGTTGCGAGGCCTTGTTTTATGTAAAGCCTTGCATTCGTCATGCCGGAACTATTCTTATTTATATGTTGTCCGCTTCATAATTATGTCACTGAGAGAGTAATTCGGAATTTAATTATTACATATAATAGTAATTATTATTATAGAACATTTTGAGGATTCAGAGGTAATATTATTATTATTTAATCATTATTATTATCAAGTTTCGCTACTCTACTTCTTATCCTGTGTATAAGGATTGCATAATCGGCAAGATATCTAAAACCTCGCCTATTGTAAATGAAAACGCAGCAGATAAATGATATGTATTATATAATTGTCAAGTCTAACTGTTGCAATTTTTGTTTTTATATTCAATCTGGATTGAGTTACTGCTTCAATGAATAACTGTGACAACGGTGACAATTAATTTTTCTACTCTTAAAGTCATTTTTATAATCTGATAGTTCTTTTAAGAGGAAATTATATATTTTACCACAGTTTAATAGTGAAGTGTGTTTTAGATTAAATTTTAATTAGGTGTAAAATAATATAAAAAAAGGTTCGAAAGTGTGACATACTTTAGGGGAGAGGGGGGGGTCCAAGATGTGTGACAGTTTGTTACAAAGGGGGGGGGNTCCGAGATGTGTGACAGTTTGTGACAAGGGGGAGGGCGGGGGTTAAAAAATGGTCAAAAATAGCGTGACAAACTTTATGGACGGCCCCTTAACAGTCATAAATTTTATACACAATGATCGATACGCCTTAATCAATGTAATAATTGTGTGTCTATAAATCGTGAATAGAGTGAAATATCAACTGTATTTCCACGAAATATAATGGATCATATTAAACGTAACAAAACAATGCATATTTAAATTTTGAAACATATTTTTAGGAAAGAATCATCATCATCATCATCATCATCATCAGTAGCATCATAAGCATATTCAGTGATAAAGTTATACCCTTGTATAACTCCTCCTCCTCCTCCTCATCCTCCTCCTCCTCCTCATCATCATCATCATCATCATCAGTAGCAGCATAAGCATATTCAGTGATAAAGTTATACCCTTGTATAACTTGCCACGGGTAGCATCATCATCATCATCATCCTCCTCCTCCTCCTCCTCCTCCTCTTCATCATCATCATCATCATCATTATCAGTAGCAGCATANCCTCCTCCTCCTCCTCCTCCTCCTCCTCCTCATCCTCATCCTCCTCCTCCTCCTCATCCTCATCCTAATCCTCATCCTCATCCTCATCCTCATCCTCATCATCATCATCATAATCAGTAGCAGCATAAGCATATTCAGTGATAAAGTTAAACCCTTGTATAACTTGCCACCGGTAGCAAAGTAATCACGAAGAAAAGAAATTGAGGCCTCAAAAATGTTCATATTCATTCTAACCTTTATCATTCCAAGCGAAGTCCAGTGTAAGATTTTTTTGCATGATAACATGTAATCTTTGTCCGACACTCATTCTCTTCCCGTCTTTCTTATAGATATTGTTCAGTAAATGTGGCACAATGTTTATCTATACAACTTACTGCCGATGCTTATTTATATATCGGAATTTAAATGACGTTTTATTACTATAATAACTTTAAATTCGTTTTTTGATCAACTTCTCTAGTAGATGTTAAAACATCCATATGATATAAGAAATCTCAAACACGACCCAATATTATCTTAATTAGTATGCTTTCATCTGATTCGAATGCACATGCGGAAATAAGCACGGATATGTATTGCGCTAGTCAAAAATATGTACACGTGTCTGTGATATATTTCATTTCCGCATGTATGTTCTGCTCATGTTACGAGTTTTATTTTCCTGATAAACTCACCAATTTATTTTCCGTCAATTACAAATATTTAGGTTTCTTAAGGTGTTTTTTTTTCTCCAAAAATAGTACTATAGGGAAGCAGTATACGGCTGTTGTGTTTCAGGAAAGTATATTTATACTGACTGATTTTATCTTAAATGAAATTTCAGATAACTTTGTTAGGGTTCAACATTTCTATGTTGTGAAAAACGAACAATCTAGGTTTTCAGGGTCACGATCAAGAATATTTGGCCAACGTGTGTTGTTTATGGTAAAACATGACGGCGGATGAAGCTGTTGTTACTGCTACTCAATTATGATGATAGTGTTGACACTGATGATTAAGCTGATTTTGTTACTCAATAATAATGATAGTGTTGACACTGATGATTAAGCTGATTTTGTTACTCAATAATGATGAAAGTGATTACACTGATGATGAAGCTGTTCTTGCTTCTCAATAATGCTAAAATGATGATGAAGATGTTTTGTTACTCAATAGTTACCGATAAATAACCGATCGTGCGTATCGGTAGAAATGGCCATTAGGATGACGATTTATTTGTATATATTAGACGTGCTCTGAGAAAGGGGTTGGTGGTTAATGCATATGCGTAAAGTGTCGTCCCAGATAGCATGCGCAGTCCGCACAGGCTTATCATGGACGACACTTTCCGCCTAAACTGGATTTTTAACTCTCTGTAAACTAAAAATATCATAAAAGCGGAAAGTGTCGTCCCTTGTTTAACCTGTGCGGACTGCACAGGCTAATCTGGGACGACACTTAACGCACATGAATTAAACACCTTTTTCACAGAGCATTACAGAGAGCCACTTGACACCATTTGTCGTCAATGAAAGTAACAGATTCGTTTGACCTTATGTCACGTTTAGATACTATATAGGTCTCCAGACATTATTTCAGTCTAACGAGGTATGCCTTATCTTACATTTGTTCACTTAATAAGGCTTTTGTGGACTGCGACTACTTGAATAAAATCATATGATCAGATAGAACGAAGACATAATTTCTCTTTTAGTTTGGATGGTCAGGTACTTTTGCTCTTTTTGCTTTTTGTTAAATGAAGACGAATTACTTAGACGGTATTGAATTAAGACTAACAGTTTATTAGTAAATAATTGTGATTGTTTGGTGATTATCTCCTTGAATTTTTTGTCTATTTTGTAATATGTACTTAACCATTCGTAGTTCAAATATTACCCACATAATGGTTGGTTGTATGGATGGATCGATTGCAACAACGTATGCAGATTAATACATACATTAGACAACATACCTTCAAAAAAAAGTACAATCGGGTGATTAG
>VMBQ01014709.1:0-13879 GCA_007657795.1 Dreissena rostriformis | reverse complement strand
GAGTAAAGAGAACAGAAAGCCATGGGCCAACCACCGCGCTGCACCAAAATCATCCAACAGGAAATTTTGAAGATGGTGAAGCGAAAACAGCCGCCCCGCCTGTTATACGAAAGAGCAAACAGCGCCTACCGTCGCGCCAATTGTAGGAGCGGGTAAGATACTGGATGCACTTCTAAACACGAACAAATCTGGAGTCACATCCGGCAACTCCTCAAACCAAACGCATGAATCAATGTTTATGGAACCAAGATCACTATTGACCATTAAGTCGAGTTCGAAAAAAGCTGTTCACATCACGCAAGAAAAAAGAACGCCAGCGACAAAAACACAAAAACAATTCGTATTACGTTCTGACACCCTCTAGACAATCGCTATACTAACAGACGATTAAAAATATACCTAGTTATTTTCATGGAGGAATGGGAGGCCGCGAGCAAGAAACGTTTAAACCATTTACTTATTTCAAATGTACTTAAAGGTAATATATCGAATATTATCTCGCGTATACGACGAGGATATTCGAATTCGCAGAAAATTACGAATGGAGCGCGGTTTTGAACTATGACTATCGCTATTGTCTCCCCCCCCCGGGGGGGGCCCCCACCCACACACACACACATTAAGCTCCAAATCCTGACGCCTAAGCGGCAAAAAACTGCCTTGTACACAGCTCCGGTGCCGACAAACACTTAAGAAGATGTTTAAGGCAAAAAGGACATGCTTGAAACAGTACCGACCTTTCAAACCGAACGCCTCTGATACTCATGAACATGACGCTAGAAAGCTCCAAAAGCCAGTAAGGCGACATACGTCTTTGAAATTTGAAGCATGCGATCGGCATCTGCCACCAGATTACGAAAAAAGGAACTTTTTTATGAGGTATGGATTAAGTAAAATAGAAAATATATTACAAATTAAATTAATTGTATTAAATTATGAATTCTTCGATGACTATGGTTACCGTTCAATGTATAGCAATAGTTAGTATTTATTGATCTTTATCTTCCTGACGTATGCTTATGGACTTTGACATGAGCACAAACGATACCCCGAAACTAACAACGACGTACTTGACGTGCTGTGATCAACTGTGTCTCCCATAGCGGTTTACGCAACTCAGACATTACTTCTAGGTCTTCTGTCACTCCCTAACCACAAAACGTTCTACCGCGAGTGGCTTCGTGGTTGCGTGGGAAACACTCACATCGGAATCNTGTATACAAGTACATCGGACGCTATTTGTTCAAAAAAATCAAATTCAAATAACGGAGAGTTTACATTTGAATACACATGTGAATCACAGGGTGGTATATAACATGCACATACAAAAATATCATTTTCTACACATAAAGACTCTTTTTTCAGTTTAAACCAGAGTATACCGTTAGTGTTAAGTTTAACAAGATCAATTGCATTCGAATATTTTTTCTTAAAATATACTACAACACCGCCACTTTCTCGCTTTGCTTTTTTGTTACATTTTGGACGGGGGCATGAAAAACAAGTAAAAGTATCAATGAGAATATTTGTTAATCTAGAGTTCCAAGTTTCCGTGAGAATAAGAATATCATAAGAATTAATACAATTTAAAAAGTCACTATCATTTAATTTCGATAAAAGTCCCTGAACATTCCACGAACAAATTCGTAGCTGCCTCTGCTCGATTTCCTAATTGGTACGGGGTTGATTAGTGCCGCGATTTCCGGTGTCGCGACGAATGTTGTTCCGCGGTCCATGGTTTGGCATTTCCGGTACAGGCCCGGGCGGCGGGTGATCATGTGTGTACTTCACGCGATCGACGTACAGCGTGTCGTACGAAAGCGACGCCTGCTTGCCGTCCTTTCGGGCTTGTATCAGGTATGGCACGAGTTTCCGTCGGCGCTCTTGTATAGTCTTGGGGAACTGGTCACTAACACGGTAGTTGCTTTCAGGAGAAAGTTCGAATATTTTGTTTTTGATTTCAAGTTTGTCACCGTAAAAATTGAATTTAACCACAATTGGTCGGTTTTTACCTTGCTCGAAATGACCGACCCGATGCGCTCGATCGATTTTTATTGTGTTTACCGGGTTATCTATGTGCAATTGCTGTTCGCAAAATTGATGTATTTTGTTCAAACAGTTTTCCGATTTTCTTGCTTCAAAGGACTTCTCTTCTTCAAAATTAAAAAAGAGCAAGTTGTCGCGCATAGAACGCGCTTGCAGGTCTAACAGGTTTTCGGACAACTGCGAATTTTCACTCTTCAGATTTTTAATGCTTTGAAGTAGATCTTGTTGCGTAGCGCGGACATCATCGTATACTTCACTATCAAATGTTCTACTTGTTTCAAGATCAGATAATTTTGTTTCAGTATTTGTGAGCTTCAGTTCAAGTGTTATAACTTTTGCTTCCACTTGTGTCACTTTACACGAGATGGTTTGAACGTCAATTTCGATTTTATCTAGTTTATTTAATTTTAATTGAATGTTTCTTTGTCCTTCTTCGATCGAATGCAATGAAACAAGTATGGAATGAATCATGTTTGCATCAATTTGGGGAGGAGGTACCTGGTTCAGTTGGAGACCCACTGGTGAGTATGCACTTCCGCCGCTATGGGGCGTAGCAGGTGATGGGTATGGGTACTGGCAACTTTGCGTTGGTGTCAACTGACTTGCGATAAATTGTAAGTGTGGGGGGAAATAAGGGCCCGGTCCAGAAGATGTATCATGCGGAGCTGGGGTTGTCGGTGCGGACGTATTGGATGCCATTTTGTGTGGTTTATCAGGTTGTCCACTCATACTATTCGGAGACGCTTCTTCCTTTGTCCGCTTTTTTCTGGTCATCTCAACGAACTCCGTATATGGCCATTAATAACCGTTCACGTGCAGTTTTTTTAAGCAGATTTTATAACAGTATTTTGTATTCACAAACACCACATCGGCATTAGATATATTCGAGCTCGAGAAAATTGTCCGATAATTGGCCGATAATTATGCGAACTGGAGAATGCGTAATCCGAGTTTAATCCGATTCACTAGTAAATGGCACAATCACGCTAAAAGGTAAACTGATAAGAGTTCACGAAACATATCCAGATCGTTCAAGCTCAAGTTTTCAAATTTACTAAAATTGCATCGCGAAAATAGAAGAACAATTTGTTTCAATACCAATAACTTCATCAACTTTAACACTTTAAAAGTACTTTTTGTGGTATCTTCCTGCTATTTGTTATATCCATGAGTTGTTCAATTTTCAGACACGTAGCTTTATTAATTTTATTTATAAATCCCATAAAAGTAGGAGCACAAAAAACACGTCCACTGTGCACTGAGACTATATATAAACTAAACTAACTGAACTAAAAATTGCATGCACACAATTTGACTACAAAATGTAGTGATATTATCTGCATAGTATTGGTTCGAACTCAAAGTTGCGCTCAAGGAATTCTTGATAAATCTGGTTAATTGTAATATACATTTTATAATGTACTTATTTTATACGCATTTATAATGTATTTACAATAATTGTATAACAACATCTACGAAAACTGAATTTGATTTTAACAATAAATTAGGCTAAAATCACTTTCTTCTGTTCAAAGTAGAATAAATACCGAATGATACACACACATGCTTAGTTTAAAAGATTTATTAAATGAAATAGTCGTACGCACCAATTCAGCTGCAACACAATAAAAAGTGCATAGAAAAATTGGTCCTAGTTGCGTTATAATGACAGTTTCTTCAATAAGCATAATTATTTTTATATTACATATTAATAGTTAAATTAATTGACACTCCCATGTTGTTTCTCGGAAACTCGTTCTGTTGCGAAAAGGCATATTGTGCCAAATTTGCAACAAACATCAAAGAAATAAGTGTAGAGAATATTGCATAAATTCTTTCTCAAGGAAGACATATACTCAAAAAAACGCGTGATTTATACGTACAATCATGTATGTTTTTTTTTTAATCAAGTTCTCTAAAAATTACAGGAATAGCTTCATTAATCACCTTTTTCCGATATTATCTTTACGTGTAAATAATATAATAGGCGTTCCAAAGAAAACATGTCGAGCGAATAAAGAACATAACCCGGACGTTTTTGAAGAGCGCAAGAATTCTTCTTTTACGACTTTACTAACAAAAGGCAAATTGGTTTAATAAATAAAAGACTTAACTGAAAACTTCACAAATCGATGATTATTTCTGAATAAAAACAAAATCCTCATGATTTGGCCATTGCGATTTTGCAAATTGCCATTTCCAGAAATAATTAATTTCATATTGAACAGTTTGTTATCTAATTATTTTACATTTTATTATCAAATTATTTTATTGCAATAAGACCTGGTAGCAGGCGTGTTGGAACTAATAACCATTAGACGTGATCAACTGATTAGAACGTTAACACAATAATCTCTCTCCATCCTTTTCTGTTGTTAATTCTCTGATTTCTATTCTCACTATAAAATGGCGAATATAAATATTTCATTACCGTTAGAAAATGTTGATAATAAGGAGTGCCTCTAATCAGCCGGCATCTGTAAACAAGCCGTGCAAAATGCGCGCGCGGCACGCACGTGCCTTTGTTAGAAATCTCGAGCGTCCATCGGCTGAATCGCGTGTATGTGTTTGAGATTTATTTACAGGTCGTCCAGTGTCTTCGCGACTACAGATGTTATCGACCTGCTGAATCGCTGGTCAGCATCGCTCATTAATATGCAAACAGCCTCAGATGGTGAACGCGGATTGGCTGAGATGGAAATTGGACGGACAGGTTGCTGAAGCCAATGGGATAAGCACCAAGCTCTAATTCGCCGGCGAGACGCAAATATTGATGTTAACGCAACGACACTATGAAAGCGGATTAGTTCTTGGTTAAAGAGAAACGGTACGTAATGTGGTTTTGCAGGTAAAACTTTACTTAAATGCAGCAACACCGCTGAATGTTACATTCCAAAAAAAAATCAAATAGCGTGCACCTTAAATTGCAAGTTTGCACAATATTTTGATACATATTCTTATTTTGACAATTTTTCGAAATGAATATACACAAATAAATAATCCAAAACATATGTAAACCTTATAACAGAAATATTTAATTACTGCAACATAACTTTATCAACAATAATATGTATAAGATATTCATATACATATTAAGTGTATGCAATTATTTAATCTTTTAATAGCAGTAATATCTAAATATGTAATACATTGTCAGAGCGCTGATATTGTTTTTGCGTGTGAAATAAGTCGCGTCGCGGGAAAACGGAATACAAAACCTGTAAAATAATGATTCGTTTTAAACACTGTTTAAAAGCAGTTGAAACTGAATACGGAAATATTTGTGTTTACTTCAAGAAAATAATGAATGTAACTACATCATAATCATAATTGCTCGTAATAGCGGCCATATTGGATGTTTTTCATTGGCTGGAAATGATCACCAATCGACCAATCATCATCGTTGTAACAACCCAGCGATGCTTAACAGCTCGAGTTGTAAAATCACATTTGATCGATACGCTTAATATCCTGTTATCCCTTTCATCCCACCCAGCGTCAATGTGCAACTAATTTCCCTTTATTTACCGTTACTTGTGGCCCATTACTGTGTTTGTTGCGTACATCTGTGTTCTGAACAGTTCTTTGATACTTTGTCGCTCTGTTTGGCAANCCCTTTCATCCCACCCAGCGTCAATGTGCAACTAATTTCCCTTTATTGACCGTTACTTGCGGCCCATTACTGTGATTGTTGCGTACATCTGTGTTCTGAACAGTTCTTTGATACTTGTCGCTCTGTTTGGCAAAAGTGTCCTTGCCAAAAATAAAGGACTATGTGATGCAATACTATGGAACGTCAATGCTGCCTTCTGATGGCACTGGTCTTTATGTTCTGTGCATTTACTAAGTTGTTTTGTGTAAACAACATTTTGTCCTGTAGAAACATCATTTCGTTCTGTTTATTTGTCATTATGTTGTGTGCATTTACTAACTCGTTCTGTACTAACGACATTTTATTTATTGCATACTCCTTTCGTTCTGTGCATTTGTAATTATTTTGTGTGCATTTGTCATTATGTTGTGTGTATTTGTCATTATGTTGTGTGCATTTGTCATTATGTTGTGTGCATTTGTCATTATGTTGTTTGCATTTGTCATTATGTTCATAATAATCCTAAATAAATTAACCGTACTGTAGTTTTCTGGTTATTTTCGCTTACCAAAAACGTGGTGGTATTTGACTGAATTACTCAGAGATCAGTTAATCTCAACAAATTATGGGTAACGACGTTCAAACAATCTGAATTCTGAGAATTCGCGTCAATAGATAGAACGACAATCAGGAATCTAATATTTGGTCTCAAGTTATAGGACCAAAAATTACATCATCATTAATCTAAGTAAAGACAATCAACATTAAAATTATTACACCAAACAATATTTGTCTAAAATAAGTCTAAGACAAATATTGTTAGGTAAAATAAAAATGAAACTTCTTTATGTAATAAGCGTTTTATTTTCAATCATTCTGGTTTAAAATGCTAGGTGATCACATTTAATGAAAAGATAATAATACCATTTTACTATATATGTGTATCTAANTTGCCCCCCGAGGACATAGCGAGCAGAATTGTGCACAACTTTATCAAAACCCAAGCCCCTATTTCTGTGCTTTTACAACATCTAAATGACCACGTGTCAACCAGGTCGCGGTGTTACGCGCCTCCATTTAGAATGAGGATGGACATAAACTGCAGAGGTGTTCCGAAACTCACATAAATCCCAGCATGCCCAGCTGTGTTCACGCGCTGTTTGCACATGCGCATTGTTGACATACTAATAAATTACTACTTAAACGAGCAATGTTTATAGTGTTAATATTGCTAATGACTATCAAGGTATCATTTCATTTATTCTAGGTGGTAACGCATCAAATTATGGCGTTTGTCATTTTAATTGACTTTCACTCAAGACGATACGCCTTGAAAACATTCCATTTGCGATCAGTGCCGAGATTGATTCCGCCGGATAAGCGGTACTATCAGTAATGAACAAACCCTTAACGCGTCAACTATAAGAATTAATTATTATCACAAAGGATAGTTATCATGATGATGTTTTCGTTGTCGTTGTGGTTTTCTTTTTGTAACTCGATTTTTTATTTCCATCGTATATATAAATATTTTTTCGATATAAATTCTGGTACATAGCATCTATGAAGACTATGGTTGGTGTGAATACAATATGTTCAGAACAGTGTCAATTTCAAATATGATTTAAAGGTTTATCAATATGGAATAGCATTACACCGGTACATAAAGATATGGGTAAAAGCACAAAACACAACAACAAAAAAGGGAAAACGTGTATGTTGATTTAAGGTGTGTGTACCTGTGTAACACAGTTTATTTAAAATTTGTTTTATGGTAGCTGTACTAATTGATCATTTTAAGAATCCAGCGAGTATAAAATATATGTTATTTATTTAGTGTTGTCGCGATTAATTCCTCGAGTTAAATTCTATTATTAAAAAATGATACAGAGGCATCTTTTTGTGGTTGCTCTTTCCTGTTTGCATTTAAATATAAAATATTTAGCCAATAATATTACTAAGTTTATAACGTGTGCATTGTTGTGATCAGCTATGGTCAAATTGCAGAATGATATACTTGCAAAATTCAGTTCAATGTTTTCTGACCTTTCTAACTTGTGAATAAAGTTTTTGATTTCCATCCAAAACGTTTGAATGAAATGACAATCCCTTTATCAAATTGTTTTAACTCGTCAGGTTTGTGTTATAAGTGATAAGAGATTTATAACTAGTATGCAAGCTTTTTATGTTCCGTTATTTTGTTAAGAATGTATTGCGGTGTGTGGTTTACATGATTTCGTTTTCTTTTAGTTTATTTTTCCATTCAACTGGTATGCCTTTGACAATTTTATGGTATTTTATAAAGTCTGCTTTATCTATTTCATCAGATTTATTACATCTTGGAAACTGTTAAATTATCGTTTTCTTTAATCATAAGTATGACTATATTGAATACCTCTTTCGAACCATGTTTTGATAAGGAAAGTTTCATTATATATTTTTTTATAAATGAATTATTCCAGATAATTGGTTTCTGTATTGGTATTTCATCTTTTTTTCAAGAAGACACTGAGCCATCCACACATTTTTTTAGAACTCGGATTTTATGATTAGGTCTTTTATTTCTTTTTCATATTAAGTTGATTTTAAAATCAACATTTCGCCATAATGACTAAGCATATTGGTATATATTATAATCAGTTTTGAGTCTGGTTGAAAGGTATATCTTTTCACAGTACTGGCTTTGAAGGATTAAGAAAACGTCTATATCTAACATTTTTAAACCACCATCGGCATAATCTTGTATGATTTGCTTTCTGACAATTTAATCTGGTTTTTCGTCCCACTTCTTGATTTTCTACTAATGATGCTGATCCATTTCGTTGTCTTTGTTAGATATGCTGAGTTACCGTTAACTGATTATTGTGTCTAAACTTTACCTGATAAAGCAATATTATTTTTTTTAGCAAATCACGTTTAATTCCTCGCGCACGTTGTCTGGTGATGTTTTAACCCGGATTTGTGTCTTTGAGCTAATTTTTTGGATTATTTTGTTCCAGACATAACGCAAAACAAGACTCATAAGATAAAATAAACACAATCTCACACTGTATAGATAAAGAAAATGTTATCATTATTAATACAAACATACCCCGCGTAACGCGATACGCTCTGGTAAGGGATTTATTTATTTATTTTACCGCATGCATGCCAATTTCCCGCGCTTTAATTGAGCATTCACTTTAGCAATTCGAGCCACTTGTATCTTGATCATATATACACACAGACATCAGAATGACATCGATGCGGCTTCTAATAACAGCTTAAACAACTTCACATGCGATTTAATGGAGCTCTAGAGATTTAAAACAGTGTCTGATACAAGTGTAAAAGTNTTGCCCCCCGAGGACATAGCGAGCAGAATTGTGCACAACTTTATCAAAACCCAAGCCCCTATTTCTGTGCTTTTACAACATCTAAATGACCACGTGTCAACCAGGTCGCGGTGTTACGCGCCTCCATTTAGAATGAGGATGGACATAAACTGCAGAGGTGTTCCGAAACTCACATAAATCCCAGCATGCCCAGCTGTGTTCACGCGCTGTTTGCACATGCGCATTGTTGACATACTAATAAATTACTACTTAAACGAGCAATGTTTATAGTGTTAATATTGCTAATGACTATCAAGGTATCATTTCATTTATTCTAGGTGGTAACGCATCAAATTATGGCGTTTGTCATTTTAATTGACTTTCACTCAAGACGATACGCCTTGAAAACATTCCATTTGCGATCAGTGCCGAGATTGATTCCGCCGGATAAGCGGTACTATCAGTAATGAACAAACCCTTAACGCGTCAACTATAAGAATTAATTATTATCACAAAGGATAGTTATCATGATGATGTTTTCGTTGTCGTTGTGGTTTTCTTTTTGTAACTCGATTTTTTATTTCCATCGTATATATAAATATTTTTTCGATATAAATTCTGGTACATAGCATCTATGAAGACTATGGTTGGTGTGAATACAATATGTTCAGAACAGTGTCAATTTCAAATATGATTTAAAGGTTTATCAATATGGAATAGCATTACACCGGTACATAAAGATATGGGTAAAAGCACAAAACACAACAACAAAAAAGGGAAAACGTGTATGTTGATTTAAGGTGTGTGTACCTGTGTAACACAGTTTATTTAAAATTTGTTTTATGGTAGCTGTACTAATTGATCATTTTAAGAATCCAGCGAGTATAAAATATATGTTATTTATTTAGTGTTGTCGCGATTAATTCCTCGAGTTAAATTCTATTATTAAAAAATGATACAGAGGCATCTTTTTGTGGTTGCTCTTTCCTGTTTGCATTTAAATATAAAATATTTAGCCAATAATATTACTAAGTTTATAACGTGTGCATTGTTGTGATCAGCTATGGTCAAATTGCAGAATGATATACTTGCAAAATTCAGTTCAATGTTTTCTGACCTTTCTAACTTGTGAATAAAGTTTTTGATTTCCATCCAAAACGTTTGAATGAAATGACAATCCCTTTATCAAATTGTTTTAACTCGTCAGGTTTGTGTTATAAGTGATAAGAGATTTATAACTAGTATGCAAGCTTTTTATGTTCCGTTATTTTGTTAAGAATGTATTGCGGTGTGTGGTTTACATGATTTCGTTTTCTTTTAGTTTATTTTTCCATTCAACTGGTATGCCTTTGACAATTTTATGGTATTTTATAAAGTCTGCTTTATCTATTTCATCAGATTTATTACATCTTGGAAACTGTTAAATTATCGTTTTCTTTAATCATAAGTATGACTATATTGAATACCTCTTTCGAACCATGTTTTGATAAGGAAAGTTTCATTATATATTTTTTTATAAATGAATTATTCCAGATAATTGGTTTCTGTATTGGTATTTCATCTTTTTTTCAAGAAGACACTGAGCCATCCACACATTTTTTTAGAACTCGGATTTTATGATTAGGTCTTTTATTTCTTTTTCATATTAAGTTGATTTTAAAATCAACATTTCGCCATAATGACTAAGCATATTGGTATATATTATAATCAGTTTTGAGTCTGGTTGAAAGGTATATCTTTTCACAGTACTGGCTTTGAAGGATTTTAAGAAAACGTCTATATCAAACATTTTTAAACCACCATCGGCATAATCTTGTATGATTTGCTTTCTGAAAATTTTATCTGGTTTTTCGTCCCACTTCTTGATTTTCTGCTAATGATGCTGACACTGCTATTCTTGCTGATGCATTTCGTTGTCTTTGTTAGATTTGCTGAAGTTACCGTAAACTGATTATTGTGTCTAATTTTTATCTGATAAAGCAATATTTATTTTTCTAGCAAATCACGTTTAATTCCTCTCGCACGTTGTCTGTTGATGTTTTAACCCTGAGTTGTGTCTTTGAGCTAATTTCTTGGATTATTTTGTTCCAGACATAACACAAAACAAGACTCAAAAGATAAAAAAAACACACAATCTCACACTGTATAGATAAAGAATATGTTATCATTATTAATGCAAACATACACCGCGTAACGCGATACGCTCTGGTACGGGATTTATTTATTTATTTTACCGCATGCGTGCCAATTTCCCGCGCTTTAATTGAGCATTAACTTGAGCAATTTGAGCCACTTGTATCTTGATCATACATACACACAGACATCAGATTGACATCGATGCGGCTTCTAATAACAGCTTAAACAACTTCACAGGCGATTTAATGGAGCTCTAGAGATTTTGAACAGTTCCTGATACAAGTGTAAAAGTCTCCCGAAAGTGAAAACAGATTTGTTTTCGATTGGTCGACCCCATTGATCTGACGTTTATTGGATCCTGTGAGACATTACGAGAGGAATTCGAAGAAATTAACAAATTAAAAACCTGAGAAGTTCTAATTAAAACAATCAAACTGTTGAACGGCACGCGATTAATTGCACCGCTATATGTTTACGATGTAAGCGGGATACCATAGCGTGATGAATATTCGGGAGTTAAATGATATGCGTCGTGTTGCTTCACCTTTCATGAAACGTGTCCGTTTATATAATATGCTCTTCAACAAAACTAATTTAATCGGTTTTATTTTTATGTGTTGGCCTTTTTTTTATCTGTTTTTGGATAGTTTGCTATGTCTATACGATGCCGTTGTTGTACATGTATATACGAAGATTCGGTGTTGCAGAATCTGGACCACAGCCGTTCGTTTGAATTATTTATAACTATAGCGTGAGTTCTTTTGGTNAGATTGTTGTTTTGCGATGTTCTCATATTTCTTACAAACTCTGTGTGCAGATAGTGACATTTATCTGTTTGGTGTATTTACAGTATTTCAGATATGTATGCGAATATAAAAATAACGTGGGAACGCGGCTTTGTTGTGAAAGAAAAAAGTAACCGACTAACACATATTTGTTTATTTATACGCATTATTGTAAATTATCAAAACCGCGAATAACCGAAAATGGCGTATTTCCCCCGAACACGCGTCAAGAGCGACAGCTCTATTCACAGGTATAAGACTGCTTTCATGGTCAACAAACAACAACATCAAAGAAATAATCAATCACGCGTTTGCGAAATTGGTCGACATGAGTTCCTGCTGCCTTTTTGTACCTGGCTGCTTAGTACATGATGGATTGGGGGTCAGTTTAATAAATGGGCGTCTTAAGAGCATCATTTTTTACGCGTTTCGTTTTTGGGCTTTCAGTGAAAACGATACATCAAACTATTTAATTATGAGGCAGAATGTGCGATGCTGTGCCAGAAACACGTGCTGTGAATTAATTTTAGTCTGTCCACGCGGATAACCTAAGAAAATAGAATAACGGACTATATGTCGAATGCCATGTAATGTAACATGTGGCTGGTTTATGCATGGCGAAATGGTTTGTAGGGGTGGTGTAATTACGCCCGTTCTCCCACTTCAGTGCACCGCTAATTTAATATGTTGATTGTACATCAATTTGTACATACTTTTGTTAGAAAACATATTTCATCATCATCATCATCGTAATTTAATCACTTTATTATCGCCATGGTGCTAATGACGAAGATGACGACGACGACAACAATGATGCTGCTGCTGATGATAATGATGATGATTCTGATGCTGCTACTGTTGCTTCTGCTGATGTTGATGAGGATGATGATAGCAGTGTTGGTTATTTAGATAATGTTAGTGTAAATAATGGTTATAGTGACGAATTTTATATCACACATGTAATAATAAGGTATGACGGACAATTACCAAAGTGCGTTCAGATTCACGATAAATAATTATGTACAATTGCTGCGTACTTGAGTGTGGTAAAACAGCGAACGCTTTTGGTGTTGGACACCAAAAACTGGATTGGCATCAAAATGCGATACGACAGCGCTGTATTTATTCTGTGTGCAGGCATACTGTAAATTTCCGGTAATGACTGAGTCAACATTCTGGGGAAGCGGACAATTACAACGAGCGAGGCCTGGTATAGGGGAGATAACCCTGGGTTAGGGTTAGTGTTAGGGTTAGGGGTCGGGTTAGGGTTAGGGTTAGGGTTAGGGTTAGGGTTAGGGTTAGGGTTAAGGCTAACCGAACCCTAACCCGACTCCTAAATCAACCCTAACCCTCTAACCCCCCCTTGCGCATTACCATACCAGGCCTCGCTCGTTGTCGTTGTCCGCTTCCCACATTTTGGAGCTCTATCATTTGCGTATCGTGTTAAGTCCGCGATGTTTTTCCTACGCCTAATTTAGTATTTCGTCATTTAGTAAATGACGAAAAATACTGACGACGCAATAATAGTGTTTTAGTTCTCCGTAAACGTGGTCAATAGGAAAATGTCATTTGTTATTTATTGGCCACAGTGCATAATCCTCTCGATTTCGAAGATTCGATGAAAATCGGAAGTGTACCTGGAATCTTAATGCCGTTATGCAAACAAAATGGCGTGAGGCAGGCCTCATTTTAAAACTTAAGTTTTACGACCACCGACAATAGTCAAAACGCCAAAAACGATTCTATGTTTAGCGTAGGAGAGACATTTTTGGATCCCTGAACGAGAACACAAAAACACACGATTATGTTAGTAGGGAAATAAAAAATAAACAAGTGAACACCCTATATGAAAATTTTACGTGGCAATTGTGCAAGTTAACAATGTCATTTACTTTAACGTGTACCATTTCCATTAATAAAATGTGCAATTAATACAACCGACTGTCTCATTGGGCTGTCCTGTTAGAGCAGTGGTTGGTACAACGGGATTCACACTTTGGCGACTA